>JAGVSP010001179.1:0-56581 GCA_022494985.1 Micrasema minimum
TTTTTCTATATAGATTTAGGTAAATCTCAAGATTTCCAGCACATTTGATTTTAGGATTCCTCTTTTCCTATATAAATTTTGGTAAATGTCAAGGTTCCCATCAGATTTGATCTCGGGATCTCAGTATTCCTATTATGGGTGTATAGTTTTTAAACAACTTTTTTCTGAGTACATAAATTTGTGTAAATCTTAAAATACCAAGCGGGCTTAATTTAGATAAATCTGAATATTCTCGACAGATTTTATTATGATTTCAGAAATCCTACGAAGGGTCAAATGTTATCAAGTTCCTCCTTTTCATAGGTACATATTTTGGAAAATTTCAAGATTCCCAGCAGATTAATTTAATACTCAGGATTTTTATGATGATTCAATCGTTTTTAAGTAATTTTTTTTTCTAAAGGTGGGTAAATTTCAATAAAAAAAATTCATTAAATTTTAATTAAATCTCATGATTCCCATTACGTAGGTTGTAAAGGAGTACAATTTTTATATATTTTTTTTATGTTAATGATCACAAACGGTTCTTGTTATCTGAAACAACGAAAAATAATTATATTTAAAAAAAAAATGATACATCCATTAATAAACGTAAAAGTGCATTAAAATAATAGTAAAGACGATTACATTATATAAAATAACATTAATTTATAATTATATCATAAAGATCAGTAGCCCATTCGGTGTTGAACCAGAACCAACTTGGATCAGAAAATTACATATTAAATTATGTGGTGGTTACTTCGCTTTAGGGACTTTGTATTTTGTATGCGTTTGATGTGCCACTGAACTAGATAAGTAGGTACTATACGTAGACGAGTTTTATTTTCTTAAATTTTCACGTCACAAGCTATTTCTATTTTACAGCAAAAATAATTAATTTCAAAAATTAAATTTCGCATCCACGATTTTTTAGCTAGTAAGATTATTCAGAATAAAGGGGTGTAAAACAGTTTCGTTGTTTATTTCATATAAATTAAGGATGACACAAATAGTTAGCTATTACATTTTAATCATTTGTGACGATCGATGCAGGTTGCGAAAAAAGGACATCTTGAATTCGACACCGACATTTTGAATCCCACTTCAGCACAACTTGTTTCCTGCTTTCTGGCAGTTATTTCCGACTTTTTAAAAGCAGCCCGAATTTGGAATATTTGAGTTTATCATAAGAGCTAACATGTTTATTATTACCTTTAAAAAATACTATCATTTCACAAGTCATTTGTCACCAACTGACCTTTCTATCACAATCATTTACTTTCTTTTACACAATCAATTTATTCATGCTTTATCAATTTTCCTGTTTGATTCCTACTATGTCGAAATAATGGCATCTCAAGTCTCATTAAAAAAGTCGTGATCTGAATAATTTGATACGGTTTTTTTTATAAATCAACGGAAAAAGATTTTCCAATAATGAAAATCTACTCAAGCATCGAAAATGTGTTTAATTTGTGTAATGTGGCCATGTTACGGTCGTGCTAATAAATTATAATTTGGATTATAATACAGCACCATCGGTATTTATTTTAATTATGTAACTCGTCAATTAGTCGTATACGTAATTTTAACAGAAAATGTTTAGGTTTTTGATAAGGTTTTAAGTATCTACACTTTAATATAATTGGAAAACCTTTAGTTTAATATATTTTAAACTAGAGTAGTAGATCTAGATAAAGTCAATATTTAACTAGTTTGCTAACACTGTATAATTTTAAGGAAGTCCCCCAATACAACGTTAGATACAAATCATTTAAAAAATAAAGGGCCTTCGTTAATATTTTATCAACATATTACTTTATTAAAGGAATTTAAGTACAAACTAATATTGAATGGTTCCCAAGTCTAAGCAAGATGTTGAAATACTTATTTTATCACTGTCAATACACATATATGCATTTACTATACTTCATCAATATAATATTGAATGCGTTTTTGATTGATAATACCTATTGATATCGAGCAGCATTATGCTCGCTTCTTATTTTGAGCGTATGGATCGTTCGGCCGCTAGATACAAGTCATGTCCATGTAGTTCTGACGTTAGCTGCCGATTAGAAAAGACGTTAAAGAATGAATCGAAAAGAAAATATCAAGCTAATAATTAACTAAGCGAGTGCGCGACAGTATGTATAGTATGTATTTTATCGTGATTTCTCGCCTGGGAACATTCTTGTCGACTCTGCGATGGTTTAGTGGCACCACCAAAGTCGCAAAATAAATATAATTAAGCAGGTAAAATAAATAAAATTAAAGTGTAATAACATTAATAACATGTTCCAGAGAGATAGGAGTATGTTGTACTGTGTACCGTGAAGAAATGCCGCTTGGACGAATATGTAGGGAGCCTTTCTATACTAAGTGAAAGAAAGTGGTGAAAATTAAAATTACAAGGTCTACAGATTCAATTACTTACCATACCTCGTGCTTCGTATATTATGTAAATTGTAGCCACGTTCTTTACAAGTTGTGAAGATGCTAAATATGTTATTTACGTCAATCATTAGTCATTAAACACTTGCTGTTTGATGTTTTTTACTAGTATTAACTTATTCATCGCCAGTGACGGATAATTGAGGAATTTATTGGAATAATTTTTTAATAAATGTCTCTAATATATTTTTATCACTGTAATAAATGGCATAAAATTTTTAAAAATTGATTTAGTAAGACACAAAATATTTTTTTTTTTATTTTATAAAAATGCCAAAGTAGTTGCAAGTTAATAATCAATCATCTTTCCACTATCATTGTTATAAACATAAAACATAAGATGACATGTTTCCCAAATTTAGTACAAAAAACAATAATGTTTAAATAATAAAAATAATGTATACAGCAATAAAAATATTTTAACTGCTCTCCTGAAAAAAAAAACTAGTATTTCGAGTTGTCATTTAGTATCATTCCAAAGTACGTAGGTAATAATTTATTAAAAACCTCAAGGTGGGGAGTGCAAGCCTCTGAGCAAGCATGAAAATTTTTGTGCAAGTATGAGGAAAACGTTTTATTAAAAATAATTAATGAAACGTTTTCCTCATTATTGGATAATAACTCAGGTTTCAAAAGATACATCGATACATCAAACCCATCATCATTTTTTCATGTCGTGAACAATTATGTGTCGTGAATCAAATTGTGGGTGTGGCAACATTATTTTACATATATTTTAGGCGGGAAAAATAAAAATACTTTCTGTACAGCATAATTATTATTTACCTTTCTGTACAGCATAATTATTATTTACCTTTCTGTACAGCATAATTATTATTTACTTTTTTGGTAGTGATTCACAAAACTAGGTATATTATTCACAATTGCCAATGTTAAGAGCATGATTAAATTTCGATTACTGAAATTGTTAAAAAACTATGAGCAGGCCGAAATAAATAAGACAAAAAATTTGACAGACAAAACTACCAATATAACAACTCAAAATCTGAGTCAGTTTTAAAAAAGGAGCAATTTCAAAACTAGATTAGGCACCTACCTATATTTTTAATAGTAAATAATATAAATCCTTAGAGGAATCACTATATATAAATCTATGTACCTACTTACCCATATTATTTATTTGCACTTATTTCTTTTTTTTCCTACATAATGTTACCTTTTTTCTCAAAGCGCATTCCTCTAATTCTGCTTTCATAATATACCTACCTAATAATTTAAATAGGTACGCTGGCTACCCGCTGGGAGTAACCAGATTTACCGTGCCCAGCACAGAAAAAAACCACTATGTACAAAAATCTAAATGAAATAAAAAAAACAAGCCACTCATGTTCCGTAGAACCTAGGCAATTTTTTATTTGTACAAAGTTTATTATGATATCTACACTTAATGGACTATTAAATTTAGTCTCTAAAAAGCATCGATAAAATTGGCAGATATATCGAACTAGGTGGGGATAAAAAATATTTTATTTACCCGCTTCTGGATGCATTTCCCAACTCATGGTACAAAACAATTTGTTTGATTTGAAAGGAAAACCTTTTTCTATTCTGCACAATTTCTGTGACCTTTACCTACAATTAAAACAAAAACATATTAATGCAATGAAGTTATTCATCCGTAAGATTTTTATATTATGTAACTTTTTACATATAAATATGCTTATTTCTGGGTCATTGACATCGTTGGATATTTACAGAAATACAATAAAGCACGCAAAAACCGTTCCGTCCTTGAGATTATTTTCATCTCAGCCAATGTTCTCAACCATTCACCGGTGCACTTTCCGGCCAGCGACCTAATTTTGTCAAAATCCAGAAATGTATAAAGGCAAGTTTATACGCGGACAATTAATTTGGATGAATTTTTTTTTTTCAATCTTGCTAAAACTCAGGCACTCGGGTATCTATAAGAGTATTGATGATGTATGAAAAAAGTTTGTCGTTTATTTATTGTAATGTACCTTCATAATTTATATAAGGTATTATTATTGTCATTAATCTATTTATTATACGGTTCGGTTGTAGGTAAAACAGAATAACGGGATTGACACAGCTAAGTGTACAAAATACTTTGTTGTACTTACCACACTATGTAAACACGTTAAAATTGTTAAAAAGACAATATAAAAATTTAAATTACGTCTGTGGTTTGCGTTTATATTGCAAAATTTTATAAATAATTATATAATTGCTTAAATTTTTGAGAAAATTTTAAATAAATCTTGGGAAAGTGATGTTTATTTTATTATGAATTTTCGAAAGAAAATGATAAATATAGGTACCTACATGTTTTTATACCCAATTAAAATTTGGCTTTAATTTAACCAGTTACTAAAATGTGACAAAATGGACGTCGGTCGGTTATTAAAATTTGATTTGTGCGATGTAAAGTAAGTGTCCCCGATACTTTTAAAAGTCTCATGTTCATGTCCCAGTTTGAGCATCAAGTCCGCGATCGTTGACAAAAAGGTGCAATTATTTTCGCACCACTTTGTAGGCGGAATGTGTGTAAGTGGGTACCGGTATGTAGCTTATGGTTTCTGATGTACATAATTATGCTGTAGCTGCCACTGACATACAGAAACTTGTCATACTCCATACACATGCATTACACAAACATGATACCTACGATAAGACCATTGTTTGAGAATGGCGGTTTACTCGATTGAATGATTGCTCAGTGGATACGGTGGAAGCGGAAGAAACAATCTGCTTTATATAGTTATTATTAGTATGTATATATCAGCGAGATATACTATATCTCACCTTTAAAACAACAGTGACGCTACAAAATTTGACCATTTTAAGTTATCATTATAGTTACTCATGTTAATAAAATTATTTCATTTTAATTATCCTCCTTTATTAAATGCAGCAAATATTTGGTTTAATTCGAAATGTTTCGCACTCAATTCTTTATTTTATAAATAATTGAAAAGTGTGTTAGTAGCTAAGGTTAGTAGGATAGAAAAAAAGTGGACCATGATGAACAAAAATATTTAATGCCCCGCCTGTTCTGACAGTTTTGACCAGTTTTGACCCGCCTGTTTCTACAGAAAGACGTGGGATGACGTTGTGTTTGGGCTTTAATGTTCTTTTATCAATCAAATCCTCCTCTCTTATGCTCCTCAATTCATGTTACTTTAGACTTAGACCGTAAAAAGCGTTAAACTGATCATCTTGCCTTCATAATAGATAAAGTAATAAATTAATGATCAAGCACTGCACTGAGAGAAAACTACTTTTTCACAAGAAACTTTAAGACTTTAAACAAAAGACGGAGAATTACTATCTACATCGCGATCCTGTCAAAAAAAAGATTGCAGTAGATACATAATATTACGAATTCGGCATTTTCGACCAGTTTTCGACACGTTTTATTCTAAATTCATTGGTTAAATTGTCTTTGACGAAAAAGTCGTTTTATCTCGGCGTGCACTTAGTATAGGTAGGTAAGTACCAATGCAGCGCAGTGCCACGACCCACGACGCGACAAGGACCCTGGGTACGTTCTCGAACACTCATTCTAAGAAGACTTCCATATCACAATGCAAAATGTAAATGCCTCAATTTCGAAAGGAGAAAATAATATTATATTTCCATTACCACCGTAGGTACCTACACCCCAGTGAAGGAACATTATTATGTACAAAAAAGATGATGTTAAAACTAAAAATATTCCTACATATTTATATGTATTGATTTGTCATCTTTCCCATCGCCTATTTGAAATGTATTGAAAAAAAAACCCTTTTATATAACAATACTTATCAAATACAATACTGAATTCAACAATATAAACTTTCGTAAATATTTTCGTTAAACAATATTAATAAATCTTTATCGAATGTACTGTGGTATATTTCAATCATGTTACAAACAATAAATATTTACAATAGATTGGATATCGCTATATTTAATTACGTTATTACGACAAATCTGAGAAATAACATATTACCTACATAAATATTGTTATCGTTATTTCTAGATAAAAATTATTGGTCAACCATGTAGGTACCGAATTATAAATTATAGATTAACAAGGTACGAGGTGTACTTAATAAAAATATCTACGGTTTATATCATCATCTTTATCCCATATCAGCTTCCTATTCCCTATGTGAAGCCACTTATTTCGAATTCCCTATGGATTCCACAAACTGCCTTCAAGCTAATACTTATAACGTACCTATCTATAAACAATGAAATCGCATTTTCTACAAAAAAATACTCAATTCTCCATTGCCAATATATTAAATTACCTCCCTACTCCATGTTGTAGAGAGGATGATGAGATATGATGAGAGATGGAAACGACGCAAGACCCGTCGATCGTCGGCCGATCGACGTCGATCCTTGGACAATCGATAGCCATCGACCCGTATTCGTCGATCAACCTTCAGAGGTGCGATTCTCTTAAGGCTTAAGACACTTCTGCGCATACGAATTCAGTACAAAATCGTATGCGCAGTAGTTCCACAAAATTAACAGAATCGAGGCCCAGCTACTAAACCAATCGACCGATGTCGATAGATGCCATCAATCGTCATTGGTCGCGCGTATGTAATAACTTTTAACTTTTTTGACTGTGTTGAGTTGGTTGAATTGATAAATTTTCGAGTTCCACAGAGAGCTACGAGGTACAATGCTTTGTTCCAAAAAGAAAAAACCCATACTAATATGCATTACCATGTCAACTTTTTTCCTCTCATTAAGAAAAGCACCGGCTGCAGAGACATCTCAAGGGTCGAGGTGGCTCTACCACAAATGGTCCGTAAGCATCACAATTAAAAAACACTATTCTGGTACCTCACAAGTTTATTACGAAATATAAAATAATGAATTAAAAACGTACAATGATAGCAGCCCGGAAAATATTGTCCACCTACCTCAATTGCCCGTATAGGCTTCAACATTATTGTAATTTGCAACGCTGATATTTCTTGTAATCATTCATGGAAAGAAATATAAATATTTAAATATTCTTGCAATTGAATTTTTTATGAAGGGAATTTAACAGAAAATGTGGTCAAAATACTCGAAACTCGATAACGAATCAATGAAGACTAAATAATAAAATACGGTACCAGATATTAGGCATGGAAAAGTGGAGCACAATGACTGTAGATCTCCCTTAGATAATATTTTAATAAATAATCTACATTTTTGGTAAGTGACTATCAAGATAATAATTGGGCTTATCACTAGGGCACTTAGATTTTAAACAACAAAGTTTTGAAAATCATCGATTATATTAGCCTCCTTACCGCATTATCTTTATCTTCAAACTGATAAAAACTAATAATAAATCATTGTTGAATTTTGCCTGAAAATCAGAGAGATTTGTTAGCTCTGCTTTATTGACTGCCTAGTTGTAGGTACGTATTAGTTACCAAGAACAGGTCCGAAGTTCGATTCCAGACTGGGTAAATTGGGTTAAATATTTATTTTCATCAAAAATTAAAGTAATATTTTGTATCTTGGTACGAAGGTACCAACTTTATTTAAAATATTGATATATTACTCGTGTTCATGTTATCAACGAACAAGATAACACTGCACTCTTAACACTTTATATAGTGTAGATAAGAAAAAATAAGAATACTTGATTTTATAAAAATCTGAAGCTGTGACCTTATAGCTAGATCGGCAGACACTATTTAAATAAAAATAATATCCATATATAAGTAAAACTATTATTTATTAATTGTTTAAGATTTCACGGCCGTTACTAGCACTGATAACGTATTTTAGAGTTGTTGTGCCGCGAGTTAAGCACCACTTGTCAACTACCAATGTTTTAGATAGCGAAAATACCTCTATCATATATTAAGTATGTACTTATTACGAAGCGATAATGAGAATATTACAATTATTTTCTATATGAATCTCTTTTTCTTAAATATTTCAATATTTGGTACAATAATTGGTATATTTACTTAACTACTTAATTCCCTAACAACAATTCCTTAGTCTTCCTTAGTTTTAGAACATTCACACTTCGAAAAGGTGTCTATTGTTTGTCGATGACATCACATCCACATGATAAAATGTAATCTAACCATTGTGGAATAATAGATACTTTCTTTTTGAAATTTATGGAATTATTAATAACTTTTATAAATGATGTGTTACAATATGTATAAATGAATTCAAATTGAGTTATGGTCCCGCAGTAGCAAATACCGTAAAATATATTTGCTAGGATCTTGCTTTGAAACTAAACCCAACAGCTTTACTTTTAAACTAAACCAATAATCAAGCAATATCATTTTAAATAACAATGTAACAACCAGTTATATTATCTTGTTATAATTATGATTATATTTTGTCGGCATATCGTAGTAGCGAATTTGTTTCAGAAACAAGACGGACGCCTCGCCGACGACGCCGACGCCCGCGCCGCCGCGCCGATGGACTTTCGAGGCCAACCTACGCGACGCCCACGTCTACGCATCAGATGGGGCAGTGATATAAAATAAATTTATTATCAACGTTTTATTACTTTGTCGTAGTTCATATAAATACCTTCTCCATTTTTTAAATAAAAAAAGAAACAATAATTGATGTGTGATTCCGATATTATTTTTTTGCAGAAGCCTTCTATAAATTAAGACGTTTTAACGTGTCAAGTTATCGCAATCAAAGTTAGCGCAGGATGAATATATTTTATTTTATAAACTAAGTGAACATGCATTGATTTTCATTTTAAAGTGAAGATATTTTAATTGTTAATCTTTAGGTGCTATAAAATATAAATAATATAATATGGTAAAGAAAATCACTATATAAATCGAAACATCATTTTATAATAAAAAATAATAAGAAATCTTACCGTTATCCAGAACACAGAATAAACATGTACCTAATAATTATTTTCCACAATTTATAAAGACTGTAGGATTATCGTTTGTTTACACTATTTTATTTGTTTTTTTAACCATTAAAATCTGTGGTAATTGGTACACAACGCGTATTATTTCGGAATCAGCATATTGGGTATATTTTGGTTCGAGAAAGTACACCAGACAACTCTTTTTTGCATCACGTTTCACTAAAAACGCGGGAAATATCGCAGAGCAACGAAAAGTGTAGCGAAGAATACCGGACACCCATTCCGAATAACTCCCACCGATACACTGATCGACTGATCTGCACTGATCACTGATTCAATAACCAATCTCCTACATATACACGCCAGTCTGCCGGCAATCAGCGATGCCGGCCACAGTTATCAGTACCTAGCAGTAGTATTGTAATCAGTAATCACATTCAATCGTTACAATGCCGGACTATGGACATCACAAAACACAATGCAACCAACTTCAACCTCCGACAGTTGAGCGAGGTATTGACCACCATTGGACTAATCTACCGAACAAAACGAGAATAATGATGCTACCAACTAACTTGGTAGATAATAAATAGAAAGGTTCTGAAACTCTAAACAATACAACAGATTCTCAATGGGTGGAATTATTTAATTTATAAATGTAAGAAATTATCAGAAATCAGTGAAAATTCTAAAAAAATTTTAAGAAGTCTGCTCTTCTGAAACAGAAGCGAAGGGTTTTCCAAAGAGTTGTTATTTTAAACAACACGGAAAACATACAGTTTCTCAAAAAAAAACAATAATTTCGTTTTAAGAAAAAAACACAATAGCTGGTAATCTTGGGAACATAATTCTCCTAGAAGGGGCGTATCCATACAAATTTTCTAAAAATATACGCTTCCTAGGGTTAATTTCAAAATCGTCTCAAAGACTCCAGCACTTAGTCCAATACACGAAACGTGTGACGTAGATGTTTAGTTATGACGTAGATGCCTATTGATGACGTAATGAGTGGACGTATTGGGTAAAGTATGGAATGTCACTTTTCTGAAATTCTTGTCGAAAACTGGTAATCGACCATTATGGGTTTTTCCATAGATTGGATTTTTAACATTATTTTCCCTTATTTCTGTTCTTACGTTACGTTAATATCCCACATCAGATCGAACGCGAACTGTTGTTTTCTTTTTGACGTAGAACTAAAAGGAATCAAATTTAGATGGTCGATGAAAATTAATGTTTGCAATTTGATTCGCATTCTGAGCGGGATTTTCTATGCAAAGCGTGAATAGACACAGAGCGGAATTGTGAGGAAATGGAAATTCATGACAGCGTAATTACGTTAAAAACGAAAACCAATGATTTATCAGGACAATCGGGGTTATTATAAATTATGATTAAAGTTGTATCTTAAATTTAATTCATGATTAATAAAAAATCATCAGTCTAGGTAAATAGTACCTACCGTTTAGTTTATTTCATTCATTTAATGAAAATGGTGGACTATGTAGGGTAGGGAAGCACAATAAGAATTAGGTATTTTAATGGTTGTAGAAGAAAAGGTACACTTGACAAAGAAAACCGTAGTCATGAACGTACTTGCTGTGAATGTGGAACAGTAGTAACACACTTTGAGAATCCGAGTTTATTGGAGACAGTTGTTTTTGCAATAAATTTCAGTAGCGGTGCGTGATTTTTTAATATAGTTGCCCTATATTTTTTACACACACTGTAATATAGTTAGCATACTGAGGTAATACGTTTATCAAAATCTCAATGCTTACGTTTTATAGAAGATACTGTAAAACTAATGCTTAAAATAATAATAGCTAATAATATATTGTTAACATAACTTTAATAAATAGGTAAATAAATGTCTGTATTGATTAAAGTCACAACTTTTGTAAAATGATCGCATTCTTTGTAATTGAGTATTTTTTATTCCTTGCCTAAACTTTTTAGCCTAAACTATAAACTTTTTTTATTCCATAATAAATATATATAGGTAGGTATTGAGTATTGATTGTCTACAAACTTTTGTCAACTGAAAAAATCCGATCTGCGCCTATGACAAATACCGCAAAACTGTGTGTAAGTTAAAAAAAATTTCTTACAAAAAATGAATATAGTTACTGAAATAAAGATATCTTATTAAGATTTCCGCCGCGTAGCATAGTGGTAGCGCGTTTGGCTACCGTGCATGAGTCGCGGGGTTCCATTTCCGTAGGGGGTCAACATTAAATATTTATTTACATCTGATTTATATATGAATTTTTCATGTGTGATACCTTGGACTAGTACCTACTGAAGCGTATGACTGATCATCTTACCTTAATGCAATAAAAATGATCAATATACACTACACTTTTGGTGTAAACCCATGCAGTGCCCCTATGCATCAATCATTGGGTGCGATAAGGGAAAGTATTAGTAGTAGTACTAGTATTAGGATAATTGACAAAAGAGTTGTTTGTTGGCATTTCCAATATGTTTTCAAAGTGTAATTTTGTGAAATGAATTAACTTTTTTTATTTTAATGATATAATTTCTGCACGTTATGGTTTGGTAATATGTAGGTTTATTATGTAATTTATATTTTGTAAAAATTTTGTCCCATGGGCGTGTTTAAGAAATAAATAGTTTCAACTTATATTATTAATCGACAGTTTTGTTAATGTTTGATACGATGTTCTGTTTTACGATTTATATTTTTAAATGTGAAAATCAAAAGCGCCTTCAGCCATGGTCTTTAATTTCTACACAATCTGATAACAAAGTTAAATTGATACTTACTGATACCTTTTTACTGAAAAATGTCTTCCACCAACCGATTTTTTATATTGTTATTTGCATGTTATGGGTACATTCAAAGTTGAACATTTTAATTTTTTACTGTCATCCTTCGTCATGTTTCTCAAGAAATAAATAATCTGAAAACAAAATTAAGAATGTGGGAGGGTTAAAAGGGATTGAATTACCTTACTGAACCAACCTTACTTGGTCTGGTGTATTCAATTAAAAGATGCAAAAAAATCAAATGTTTGTTCCGAAGGGTTTTAATATTGTGCCAATAGTTGGTTCTTAGAGGTTGAGGATAAATCAAATTTGAATTCAAAGTTTGTACTTATACTTATATATATATGCATATCATCAACATCGTACCATATCTGCTCCCCTATGTGGAGCATAAAATGGACTCCACAAAACTGCCTCCAGGCCAAGCGATCGGCCGCCAGCTACCCCGCGCATCCTCCCAAGTCATGTCCATGTCCCGCAGCTCTGACGCAAACTGCCGGCGTATTATCAACAGTGGACGCCCAGGACGCCGAGAACCTGATGCTTTGTAAAATAGGCAGCTTAAGACTCTTGGGAGCCATACGTAGTATCGCTGGATGACAGTGCCTAGATACCTAGGGTTGCTTCGTCTGTTGCCGTGTTATGTATAAATATAATAACACGAAATTGATGTTCAATAATGAGTATAAAGAATATGTATTTCATATTTAAGAGGCATATCTCAAAAAAGTTTTCTTTTATTAATTTATTCATATATTTATAGCAAGAAAAGTACCTACATAAGTATGTATATATTATGTGCCTATCTATCTCTAGGTGCTATATGCTATATGTATATCTATCTTTATCTGGGTAGGTAATAGAATAAATGATGATGCGTGTAATCTGCACGTAATCACGCATTTTTATCGACATAATTATCCTGTCTCGACCCTAAACAATAGGTACCTACCTATTCTGCTTTTATCTTCAAACTGGTGAAAACTATCATCAGACTAGGTACCTACGAGTACCGAATAGGTATACTGTATACCTACTATAGATAACAATGAATAATACTACTATAACAATAAAATATTACTGTGTAAATAGGTATATTAGGTCCACGAGATAGAAACATGTATATTCATGATAATATATACACACACAGATATTTTATCAGACAGCCTTTGTCTATTTACCGAAAATATTATTGAAGAAAGGCTAATATATACATAATAAAAGATCTGTATTTTTTGATAAACGCAAAAATAACAATTTATTATTCCTCTATATTTTCATTACTTGCGAAATACTATAGGTAATTCCAGCTTTAAAAAAGACATTTATGAGCTTATAAAATCAGTTCAGCATCTAATATCAGAGTTGCTCTGACAAGGAACGAATATAAAAAGGAAAACTTAATAGTGTATGTTCTGATGTCTCTATCTGTCCCCCAAGTATTGAACTCACCTTTGGAGTGGAAATCCACCTACAGCCCGTGTCTTCATTCAATAGAATACGATCGTCAAATAGATAGGTTGGAAAACTATCTACACTGAAGGGTCTCGTTCAGATTCGCCAACTTACACCGGTGTAGCCATGCATATATTGTGATGATGATGACTCCCAAGTTTAAATTGCACAGAAATGCAACTGTTTTTACAGCAGAAAGCATTGCAATCATGGAGGCCGTCAAGTACACCTTAAGCTCACAATATAGCAAGTTCCTTATCTTGTCGGATTCCAGGTCGTCTTACAGAAACTCAAATCCTCTCCCTTTTCTTATCCTGAGGATGAACTCTGAGTTGAAACTCGATTCCTTCTATCATTAGCAGCAGCATCCAATAAAAGGATCGTTCTTTCTTGGATCCCTAATTAGTCACTGTGATATTCCATGAGGCGGTCCATTCCGGGGACCCGACTAATGTAAATGTTCTGCCACTTTGTGATATCCTCGTTTTGATGAAGAAGAAGCTACTTTGCACATGGCAGGAGTATTGGGTGTCCTCCTCCCGAACAAAAGGTAACCACCTGTTGCAATTAAAGTCGAATGTTACAGAAAGACCCTGGTTTTCCAAATTAATGCCAAACAAGTTTGAGACAACCTCAATTGGCCACTACTGCCTTGGTTCTCACTTATTTAGAATTCATGTTTGGGATTCCGCCATGTGCGACTGTCAGCTTGGAGGCAAAGATTTGAACCATGTTTTTCTTGGATGCCCAATAAATGACTGTTATCCTGAATTCCTGTCTGACCTTTCAGACGTATTCCATTCCCTACTAATGTTCTAATTTTCCTTTCCCCACCCAACAAACTTGTATATAGAAATATATGCGTAGATTTTCTCTGTCGTTGATGATTCTATTTGTTTTGTTTTTTGGGATTATCCGTGTAATGTTTTTTGTCCTCTCCGACGTTTTGGCCACCGTTGCAGGAGAGGACAAAAAAACAAAACACGGATAATCCCAAAAACAAACCGAATAGAATTGTATGTAGAACCTTTTGCAAATATTTACTAATTAATGGTTTAAAGTTGTGAATGTAGACTAGTCTAACATACTAATTTTTGTATATTATAATACTAACACAAACATGTAAATATCCAAACATGTAAATATAATCATATACCTACAACTCGACGCTGACTAGAACACCCCATAGTGCAGTGAAAAGCCAAAAAAAAAGAAGAAGAAGAAGTCAGCTGTGGTTGTCAGTTGTCCTGTCGTATTCTATGATTCTGTCATAGTGTGTATTCTATGGTCTGTCAGTGCCAAAAAAACTAAAAAACTAGGGACCGATTCAACTGACGTTTTTAGTGTGTTATTTTAATATTATTGAATATCTTTAATGTTATTCTAAAAAAAGGCATGTCTAAAAAATTATGATTCCCAATTTCATCACTGTTTTGTTTGAAACAAATAATTACAGAGATATGACTACGACTACAAAATAAACTTGTCTCTACTGTTTATATTTTCGTAGAATAATATCTCTTATAAGATTAAAATGGGCCAAAACTTAAGCTCTGAAGAGCCATTGTCACCAGCTGAACTTTTACAAGAGGACCTTTTGAGACATGTGAGAGTTTTATCCGAAATAGCCGTGCTTTCGTATGATGAATTTGTTCACCATCTTGGAGAGTTAAACAAACTGTAAGTGTTTTATTAGTTCTAACAAGAAAACGCTTTCGATATAAGTAGTTGCCCATATATATTATCAATTTGAAATACTTTTTTCTCAGATCTAAAAAAAACCTGGATCCACACGGAAAACAACTAGTTTTTGCTGTGAAAAAGGGAACAGACTCAACAATATTGTGGAAAGGTACAGTGAAAATAGGATGCCTCAAAATAAATCCTTCAACATCTACAGTGGATGAGCAATGGTATGTTAACACTTGCCTTATTTATATTGTTGATACTTGAGCTCTTTATGGGAAACAACTAAGTACCTACTTAGTATTATTTTCAACTTACTTTTCAATGGGCCATAAACACAAAAATTCTACAAAATCGAGAATATCTTCAATTAAATAGTGTATCAGGCAATGTGTTGTGTTTATTTTCTTCATTATTGAAAATCATAACAAAATTATAATGTTTTGTATAGGTACATCTTTGTATTACGGATAGAATAAATATTCTCAAACATTTTGAACATGTAAAATGTATTGATGCAGTAGATATTATATTTTCATGTTTTTAACCCATCAATTTAACTCTTCAAAACTGTGCTAAAATATTCCATTGGATACAGTTCTGTAACAGGTCATTAAACGAGTGGAAATCCCCAGTTTTTTAATAATTTAATGCACAGAAAATGATTTTATCTTTTGTTGTTATTGTATTATTTTATTCATTTATTTATTTATTGAACCACCTCAACAGGCCAGGAGGCCCAATTACAGAGGGGAACAACGCCACAAACACCCAGGCTTAAGAAAAATCACTTTTTAATAATGGAATGAAATTGAATGCCATTTAGATGGAGTAAGACAGATTAGGGAAAAACGGATGTAGCTAGCCCGCTTAGAATACTTAAGCTATTTCTATATGGAAGCTATGTCGTGTGGAATTTTGTAATGGGATAGAGCGACTGACTTCCAAGCAGTATTTGTATTGCAGAAAAGAGCCATTTGCTTAATTTATAAATTCAGTTGGAAATGGATGTTTTAGTACAGTCCCGTAAGAGTTACAATAATTCTTTCTTTCGAATGATAGGTTGTTCAATAAATGAGAAAAGTTATAAAGGAGGTACATTTTGAAAAAAATTATTCTTCTATGATAGTTGGCACCATTTCATTTTCAATTTAATGAAATTTGTTGCAGGAATGTGAATAACAAAACGTGCCCAATATGTAGGGAAAGATTGGAGACAACTGATGACACATGGATAATATCAGAAGCTCCTGATGTTGATGAAATCACTGCAGAAATATGCTCATCTCTTAATGAAATCTCACAACTGTCTCCTAAACATAAAGGAAAGACGTAAACATACTCAACATTATTACAAAATGTATTAATATAAGTTTAATGTTGTAATTAAATATATTTTTATTTTATTGATATTTTTGTATCAGGTAAGTATGTTTGAATAATAAATGTGATTTATTATATTAAATTATTGATATAATCTGTATAATGGTATTCCTATGCTATTACCATGATATTTAGATCTCAATCGAGTCACTGAACAATCGAGTCCCAATAATTATAAATAAGTAAAATATCATCTTGCCTTCATGTAACAAATGGTCAAGATTCGCTGCATCTGTGTATCAATGCAGTGCCGTATGCACCATTGGGTGCGGATAAGGGAGAGTAGTGGTATTAAAATAGGAATAAATTACCTTTGAATTTTATGCTTTAATAAGATTTTTGTAAATTTTATCTAAATTATTAGAAATTTATTTAATAATTATAATGTGGAATGTTCTAATAGTTAAGGCATTTATAAGTTGTGAAATGTAAAATGGCAAAACTTAGCTGCTGTACCATTCAATAAGGTCAATGATGTATTTAAAATTGAATAAATTTAAATACTCCAGTTCTGTTAAATAATGTTTAATTATTATTTTCTGCAGAATTTATTTATGATGCTGAAATATTTATAGTCTAGTGTGTGTAAAGTAATAATTGTATTTATTATCAAATAAAATATGTACCTAATCTGAATAATTCTTCCCACTTTTCGCAGTGAGTGGTAACAAGGACCAATATAGGAAGAAACTTCTTTATATAATCCAATTCTTTAGTTTATTATTATTTATTACTTTATCAGAATTATACACCTTTGTAAAGTAATATTTTAATACATTTGGTAAAATAATTTATTGAAATTATGCAACAGAAATCTATGAATACACATTTTAATTTTATTCTGTTGTCCTCAGGGTCTGTTCATAAATTAAGAAAACAAATGGCGGATAGTTGAAGAAGTTTGATAGCTCGTATTGACTTGGCCACCATCATGCAAATGCTGCTGGAGGGGGTAGATTTTAAAAACGTTGATCCAATAAATATCAGTGCAATATGAAGAGATGGCAGAGGAGGTTGCCACTACCAAGTTAATACATCGCTTGACAGCCCACCAAGGGTTGGTAGATACATTTTTTGGCGGGTTAAAAGTTGACATAATTAATGAATGGCCCCTTCGAAAAAGAATTTCAGAGAAGTGGCATTCCATACTTGAAAAATACTACCTTGCCTAGTGACAGCTAGTGATACACCACGTCATCACTAGACATCTACGTCACACGTTTCAAAGTGTGAGTGTATGCTGGAGTCTTTAGACAGTGGAAGTGGTGTAATGAAATTAACCCTAGGAAGCTTATATTTTTAGAAAATTTGCATGAAAACGCCTTCTAGTGAATTCTTTTTTGAAGGAATACCCCCCTAAATTATTAGACGTTTAGTTACACAGGACTCTCTATAAAAATTAAAATTTAACTAGCTAACCATCATGCCATTTCTCGAAGGGTTAGGCAGAGAGGGTAAAATGACACACTATTTTTGCTTCAACCAATTAAATTATACTATGTTATTATTGATATTGAAGGTAAGGATAAAATAAGTAGGAATTGCGAGACTGAATATAAGCATACTAATTTTAGTGTAAAAAGAGAGTCCAGTAAGTTTTATTAGATAATGTGTGTATTCTAACTTGATCAACAACTTCCATAACAAAGCTATGACAACAAATAAACAACATAACTCTTATATTTAATATACTTTTTGAAAGTAATATATATAACATAATATAAAGTTTATTAATGAAATAAATACATCATTTGTTAAAGTTAATCTTCAATGCGTCTCTTTTTCTGTTGCATTTTTTTTTTTTTTTCTAAAGCTTCCATTCTCATATCCTCCAAATCTTCCATGATACCTGTAAAAATCGTAAATACCTCATTAACTTCTGATTTCTGAATAGACTATCAAACAGACTTCTGAAAATAATGAAAAAATATGTGAAATTAGAAATTTTTTTTAAAGATAATCTTTTTTTCATGATAATATATAGGTAAGTACCTATATTTTTTAATAACAAAATCTATGGTATTTGCACATATTTCAATTTCTGAAAGCTATTTTCTTGTGTTAAAAAATAGGAATCAAGTTGTGGTGGAGTGCAGATTCGGACCAGGTAATTCTAGATTTTTAGTCAACGACACTGCCACTGGGCCACCATCTGACTCAAATAAGTCAACATTATTATACATAGGTATAGGGAAAAAAACATCAGGTATTGTATTTTAATCCTTACCATCTGTGCACTTTTTGTCTTGGACGAACCTAGACTGAACAATGAGAAACATTTTTATTCCGGACCGGGAAAATTCTTAGTAAAACAAGTGTATGTGTAACATTGCGGGCGCATTACATTCTAAATTTTATTCATTGACAAGAATCAAGACTAACAATCACAAATGATAATTTAGCAAATATTTATTTACAGATCTCAAAGATTTATTATTACTGATGATTTTAAGATAAAAGCTTTCTATGCAAGAGACAATATTAAAAAATCTAAAAGTCATTAAAAAATGTTTCAATTTTTATAAAAGACAAAAAACAGACATAAAGCAGAAATCGGACTACATAATATGGGGTTTTAATTTATATGGAATATAGCTTGAGTTGAATGTTTTAAAAAAAAGATTACTGAAAAAATTTGCTAAACATAAGTTTGTTTTATCGTAATTAAATTTTAAGGTGTACCCCTAAATAAATTAGCATTTCGTCATTACTGAGAAATGCGAACTTTTATCATTATGCGCCAAGAGTAGTTTTTTTTACCATTCCCTTGCAAATCATCATCATCATACCATATCCGCTCCTATGTAGAACATTTGGATTTCATAATATGTACATATGTACCTCTTAGCCAAGCGATCGGCCGCCAGTTTGCAGTTTTTTTTATAGCACTGAATACTACTCGGCCAAAACCCAAACAATACAGGGTTAATTTGGGGATTAAAATTAATGCTTGTATTTTGAAAATTACTCACCAATTTTTTTACTAATATATTCTTCTCTCATAACTTGAGAGAAATTGGATTCCATATTTGTATCATCTTCATCCACATCTCGATATCTAAACAAGGTAAAAAAATATTAAAAAATAATATACAGAATAATTGGTCGGATATTTTTATCTCAGACCCAGGTGAATTGAGGTTAAATATTAGGTAAGTCATAAGCAAGTAAAGTTGGAATAAAGAAGCCCTTAGTGTGGTAAAATTGTTAACCTGGATTTGTCATAGCCAAATATTTCCTTTTATATATTTTGAGTAGTCATTTCCATCATCTTGTGGCCCATCATCTATGAAATCTTCCAATTCAGAATCATACTCGGAATCTGAATCTAATATTCGTCCTAAAAATATAAATAAACAATAAAGTATGTACCTATATATTCATGTATCTATACTATTAAATGCTATACTCTTAAAAAAAAGGATTCTGAAATAATTTTATTTTACAATAAAATAATTTTTTTGTTCCCTTGAGAAACAGAGTCTTCTAAATAAGTATGTAATATTATAATAATGAATATTCAGTCTTAAACTAACAGGATTCATTACTACAATATAGAAACTATAAAGTATTCATTATTACTTGTATGTCTTATATGTCAACTAAATTAATAATTAATACTAAAATTTTTAATTAGATAAAAAAAATGTGCTAAAAAAATTTAAAATACATATATGATCGACTGAACTGGTCAAAACACATTAATTTTTGCAAATTATGATTTCTTACCTTTTACCGGCTTCAGTTTACTCTTCTGTTGCTTCATATCTCTCGGAGGGAATGGTTTAGGGCCTCTTACATCGGCTGGAGGGAACGGTCTTGGTCCTCTGACGTCTGGTGGAGGAAACTGTCTCGATTTATTCATGTCAGGAGGAGGAAAAGGTCTCGGTTTTTGGTCAGACGAAGAAGGCTTCAGTTGTTTAGCGTTTGAGGGGCCTGAAGAAGGGCTATGTTTGGCATCTTCTAATTTTCTCTTGACCGCTTTGCCATCCAAAGGTGAAGGTTTATTTTCAGGATTTAGAGATTTTTTGTTAATTTGCTGATATTTTTGCATCAGGACTCTGTCGGGTAGTTTATTTAGATCTGATGATTGTTTTGCGATTGGTTTTTGCTGTTCTGGTTTTCTCTCAAATTTAACTATATTACTCTGGCTTCGACCGTCCGATGAAATTCGAGAATCTTTTAGTAATTTCTGTTCAGGTCTCGGCTTTGTAGAATTTATAGGCATGTCACGGGGACTGGCTTTAGGGACACTGCTTTTATTATTAGACAGTGGAGAAGATTTCGAAACTATCTTATGATTGGAACTATTAGAAGAAGAAACTTTGAATTTATTGGAGTTACCAAAAATGAGTACTCTGACGATTCTCAGATGTTGAGCCTTTACCATCACTTCTTTGAACACTTTCTTTTGGTTTTGATGATACTGTAGCTGTTGATTTACTTGGAGGTGGTACTTTGCTTTTAGATGAAAGAATTGAACTGAGAATTTTAGGATTATTTCCTATACTACTTTTACTATTTCTATCAACATCGATTTTTTTATCACTGTTTCTCGAATTTTCTTTTTTATGGCGGTCTTCTGATTGTAGTTTAGACTGAGAGGGTCGACCTTTATCATCAGTAGATCTGACAGAAGAATGTTTTATTTTTAGTTCATCAGAACTTGGCTTATTTGATTTATCACCAATTTTTGGAATTCTCATGCTAAGAGGGTTAACTGGTTTAGATGCAGCAGATGGTTCAGATTTTGACTTCCTTACCGATTCTTTTTCTGAAAATATTTTTACAATATTATGTGCATAATTTTTTATTCTATCGACATGTATTTCATAGAATTGGTTAACCTGGTTTATTTAACATAGAAAACTATTACAGTAGGTACCTGTATGCAATATAACATTAAAAATTAAATTATTATTAATTTCTTACTCTTGCACAATGTAAATTAAAAGAAAAAAAATAATTATTAATAATACAAAGCAATCCTTCCTGGATTAAATTCTAAAATTTTATAAATAAAAAATTATCTACATAGATTTGAACATACATACTCAAAATATTGTTACATGTGACATTTCTGTAATTGATCCTATTCTAGAATAAAAACTATCACTAGTTTCCAATGTGCATTAAAAAAATCACCTGTATTAGTACCATCTCTTTCTCTTTCACGTTTTAATCGAGATTCCTTGAAAGCTTTCATCTGTTCATATTCTCTTTTCTGTTTTTTTGTCATTAACCTTTCTGTTTCTTCAACTTTTTCGAGTTTTTTAGTTTCAATAACAACAGGTTCAAATTGTTTCTTCTCAGCTATTTTAAGGAGCTGGTTGAAATCTAGTGGTGGGGGTGCAGGGCGTTTTGGTTTGGGTTTTTCTACTTTTTTTTCATCTTGTTTTTCATGTTCTTCTTCATTATCTAAAAGGTAGTAATGCTAAATAATGAGTACTATATTTAATATTTAATAATTGACAATACTGAAATAAAACTATTTAAATAAAATTGAAAGTGTATACATTTTTGAAGTAAGACCAAATCAATAGCACATAGATTTTAATTTATAGTGATAATTACCACTACGAGAGTCGTGTGTAGTGTCACCCGTGGTGCGAGATCTTCTTTTCCTTTTATGAGGCATGGCTTCCTCTTCCTGGTGGCGAATGATAGCGGCTCTCACCCTGTCCCTTGTGCTCAAGAGATCGTAGTTCACCGACTTACTACTGGACGAAAACTTTTCTTCTTCGGGAACAGATTTGTACTTCTCCATCATCTTGGAGTAGAAGGCCGAGGCTTCCTGCGACACATAGCCATAGTCATCTTCGTCTGGCTGATCAGGTCCAGCCATGGTGACAGCGGTATCGTTATTATCAACCGCTTCATCCAGTACAGACTTGTTTTGCCGACTTGATTACTTTAAGCATCTTTTTGATCTTGTTGGTCGCCTTCACATCTCTCTTGGAAAGCAATTCATCTCTTTTCCTTTTTGCATCGTCCACTTTCTGTTTTTCTTCTTCCTCTTTTTTTGCGAGAAATTTTTGTATGTTAGCTGAAAGGGTTCTGGATTTGTTTTCTTTTTTAGGAGGCTCAAACTTTGTTTTGTAAAAATTACCCTGCAAATTGAAAAGAATACTTTAATCTTAAATATTATCCTTTTCGTCCCTAAAATTATTGTGCCTTTATACAGGACCCATGGCACTTAATTTCTGTTTCTAGTTCAACATTTCTAAAAATAGACATGGCCTTACCCCTCTATAGTAGGTCGGGCTGGACCATGCCTAGTACACAGAAGCCTATTATATAAATTTTATATAGTTTTCAAATAGTCAGTTTTAACTCAAAATAAAAGATAATATTATAGTTATCATCCGACATCCCCTCGTGCACATCCAATATTATTATAAAGACAATAAGTGGGCATACAAGAAAACGGTTAACTACGTTTTCGCCATATTTGAGTTATTAATACCATTAATTTCAGATTTTTACCCTCCATCTTCAGGTATATTCGGTTAAATTATATCACCACTATTAACTGAGTTTCAGAATATTTAGAGCGAATTTTTATTAAATGAATAAAAATCATATAATTACAATATTTACATGGGTAGTATTGATTCTACATCCATATGTTAGTATATCGTAAACAAAATTTTTATTTTGACTAAATGCAATTAGATGAAGAAAAAAAAAACACTTTTTTGGAACTTTACGAACAACAATAAAAAAAAAAAGTTTGTAAATCTGCGATAAAAATAAGAGGCTTATAAGTTAGTAATGCTTCGCATAAAAAACAAAATAAATATATTGTGTTCTATCAGCAATAAATTCAGAGTGATTAAATACAGTCACGTCATAAACTCGAAAAACTAATATTTTATAAATATTGCAAAAACTTTTTCATGAATGCACTTAATAACATCGAACTGTCAGAATAAAATGTAGAACAAAGTATCTTACCCCATTATTGGAACATTTGCCATTTTTTTTGGCTTCGTGAAGAAGAGACCCAAAGTCCATTCTAGTTATTTAATTACTTCATGGAATTAAATAGCATATTTTGTTAAAATTCTATTTTATTATACGTGGAAATACAGGAAAAAGCAACAACTCGGAAAAAAATTTGGAGACTGGCGTAGAAAATTGTTTTTTCTATGACTTTATAATTTGTATTGCCAGATAAATAATTTATACCTGTCGTGTAAAATTTGATGATTGAGAACCTACTTACACATTATTCTTATTACGTTTTTCATGAAGGTACGTAACAAATTTTATTATTATAGCAACACAAAATTATTTCCCTCATTTTAAATATCGAAAATCGTCTTTGCCCGTTGGCATGACGACCAGTAAACAATATTGCTAATTTTCGTCCTTAATCCCTCATTTTTACAACACCTTTCACTTCAGTTCACTTTCAGGACACTCACTATTTTCAATTAAATGATTTTTCATACAGGATGGAAGAAATCAATGATAAAAGTTTGCATTACACTGCACTTAAATTGGCCGAGGAAATAAAGAAAATGCCAATGTATAAATCATTTTACAATGATATTCAGGTATTCAAATTTTGGCGTTTTTCAGAAAGATATTATAAATAATGTGTTTACACTGTATTAAAATTATTATTTTTAGAAACTAGTTGCATCATCCAACGTGAGTAAAGATAATTTTAAAGAAACTTTGCTAGCTGGCATGAAAGAAACTGGATTGGAAACGGAATTAAGAAATACAGTCTTCCAATGGGTAAGGTCGCAGCAAAAATGTGAAAAGTAAGTGTCTTTTTAATCTCATGTTCTTGACAAAAAGTATCTACAAGGATTATTTAACTTGAAATAGGTATTTATTTATTGTAGCAGTAATTCGTAATTGAATTTAATTTTTAAGGTTGACTCTCTGGGATATTTGAAAAAAGCTAATATTCAATGGGAAAAAAGAATTCATAAATCTTTAAACTCAATGTGTACAGATTTAGGAATATCTTTAGCCAGGTTACGATTACCTGCAGACAAAAATGAACTATCAGAAAAGTGGTCTGAATTAAGCACTTATGATATCGGTAAAATTGTTTTATTGATAATTCATTTGTTTCTAATTTGTTTAAACTACTAGGGTCATTATACTACATTTTATATTTATTTGATTACTTGGAATTACAGATCTTACCAAATATAGACCAGTTTATGCCCCAAAAGATTTTTTAGAAGTATTGCTTTCTTTATCTGGACCAGGATATGAACGTGTGGAGTGAGTATGATAAAAATTAAAATAATAAAAAAATGTTGATTTATTACAAATCACTAACATCTAGAAACATAATCAGATGTGCGATAACATTCTCGGAGGACTATGATAAATAAATATATTTTATTAGAAAATCTAAATAGAGGGTATAATAATGCTCTTGAAAATGAATTGTATTGAATTGCACTTTTTCCCATATTATAATTTTTTCATTAGTGTTGAGATTTTCTGACAAAAACAGAAATATTTTTAATTACAGAGGTGAACCGAAATGGGAGTTCTCTCATATTCCACTAAAAGTTAAAACACTAGATATGTTGGTAAGTACCTAGAATATAAATATAATTATACTCAAGTGAATTTACACTACAGACTTTACAAACAAAATTGTTTATTTGTAAAAAGTCTGTTTGTAAAGTACCTTATTCATGAGGACCCGGGTAAAATTCTCAATGGAGTCAAAATGAAACATTTATTGAAATGTTCTTTTTCACAGAATATATCTTGTTACTCTGGGCTGGCACTGAAGCATAAAACTCATCTTGCCTTCATGTAATAAATAAACCAAGAAAATGTTTTGTTGAACACCAACAAACAAGTAAAACTTGCAATCATTATTTTGTACATGCATTATAGGATGGGAATCCTTCAGTAATAAATTATTAGATGAATTTTTGCTGTTAATTAAATTACATTATTATGAAGAAAAAAACACACTTTGTTGCTACAAACGTTAAATTTATAAATAACATTACTTTATTATGGTTTATAAAGAATATACTAATTGGTTTTATTATTAAAATGATTTATTTTTTTTAGCGTGCTCAGTATGTAGAACTATCCAGAGGTGAGCCTTTTATTAGGAGTCAATCCTAACATGGTGAGTTCTGTTGCCGGGTTTCCTTGCTTGGAAGTGGAACGCTCTGCATTGGGGGAGCGGGTTGCAGCCCTCGGATATGCTCCAGTTTCGCAAGAATATTTGAAACGTGGATGCCCTCGCTGCCTAAGAGCTCAGCTGTGGGCCCAAGTTCTTGGCACAGAAATACATCCGCAGGTTTTAATAATAATATTTTGATTAATTAATAATAATATGATTACAATTCAGAAGAAAAAATAGATAATACTGGAGTTGGGTAATGAAGCAATGTAAGACTGCTTGTTTATTCATTAAAGAAAAATTAATTTTGCTAGTAGGTACGCTACAGTTATTTATAATGAAAATATACCATCGCACAGACCCATCATAGACTGCATTTTTCATTACAAATAAAGTTTTCTGCTGTACCTACCTAATCATTCAAAATAATGATCTTTTCAACCACTAATCAACTCACTCAATTAAATTATGGCAAAGTGGTATATCTTCATAAAAAAACGGTTTCCTCAAAATCATAAATGTGGTGGAAATTGGTAGGTACTGAACACCTCAAATATATTTTTTAAAGATAAAATAATAACATATTAATTAAAATTGTTTGTATCAAGACTCAAATATTTATGTCAGAATGAAAAAAATAACTGGGGCTACATTTCTTTAACTTTTTCTAGTTTCAAACATGTTGAATTTATTACATAATATTTACCGAAATGCAAAGATATATTACTGTTTTAAAAAATTCTATTTTCTTCATTAATAGCACATGGAGTACTATCAAACATTAAAAAATTCAGTTCTTCAAAATGACTTGATGATAGATAAATTAATATTTAAAGATGTTCAACTAACTGCCTCCAATGATGACCAATATTTTGTTTTTGAAGATTTATTATATCAGGTAAGTAATTTCTAAATAAAATATTGTACTAACAAATCATTAATTAGTGGGGAAATGCGATTTACAATTATGTTAGAACTCAACAGAGTAATTATAGTTAACTCGCAACATGAACATCCGCCACATGGTAGGTGTAGTGGATGGCGTATTGATTTGTGTTTGATTCCTGACGGGGTCAGTATGATGTTTATTTTGAATGTGTTTTTTTTCACATTATAAATAGTTCATATGTGACTAGAACTGGCGCCAAAGCGAAGCGAAACTGATCATTTTGCCTTTATGTAACCAATTAACCAATTATTAAGATTCACATGATGGTTAGTTAGATAGTTTTTTAGTAGTTACATACTGAAAAATTCCCCTTCTATCTTTAGATGGAATAATATAATAATTTGATCAATTTGAATCCTATAATATTTATTTTCGTTCAAATTTTTTTTCACAAACTCTCTTACTTTCTTAGGTAATGCTGTGTTTTTCAAGAGACTCAGAAGTATATTCAGCTCTTAAAATTGTACTAGGAGTACCAATGACATCAACAATTCGTGGTAAAAAAGCAAATAGCACTGTTAACTTCCCTCCAAGTGGTGTAATACCATTTCATGGATTTACTATGTATGGTGAGAATACTTTCTTTAATTGTGAAGTTAGAGTTTTATGTATTTACTTTAACCTGTTAACTGGGGAAATTAATTTTGATTATTGAAAGTGTGTATTGTATAATGTATAGGATTGCTGGTATACAGCGAGTAATTATTTCTAGGAAGGATACATCAAATCTATAACTCACAGTGTAAAATACTTGAATGTTCAACATTTCGAATCATCATGCTCGGTTAACAGTTAATAAAATGCAAACGTTTATTCTCAGCTACCATTTAAGAAAACTCATATTGAACAAAACTTTCTACAGCTACACCATTTTTGCTATCTGTATGATGATCCAGTAAACTTTACTTCACATTCAGATCATTTTATATAAGATACTGGCATCGACTGCACATCATTTCAACACATCCGCAGGTAACAAAAATATTAATTTACATAATTTTTTTAATGTATAAAAACATGATGTCGTCTATATGATCACAATTTTTTGGTTCTAGGGAATAGTGTCATTATGCCTACTTTATGAAAGGTTACTACAAGCCTACGAACCGGCATTATGGTCTCACTTTAGGAATGTCAATATAGAACCGTATGTATTAAATTTAACTAAACTCTTAATTATTACTATGAAGTGGCCGAGGGAAAACCGTTTATTCTCCACCGTTTTTAGAGAAAAAATACCTACAGACTGTACTCTCCGTGATAGATAAGTGACACGATGGCTGCTTGAAAAGTATGATTTTTTAACTTAAAAAAGCTTTTCAAACAGATAAGTGTCGAAAGACATTCATAAAAAGTTAGTTTTCTCGAGCCTAGGTGTTTGTGGTGTTGTTCCCCTCTTTAATTGGGCCTCCTGGCCTGTTGAGATGGTTAAATAAAATAAAATTTAAAAAAATAATTTTGCAGCATTTTTTTGAATTTCGTATGTTAATTCTAAATAAGTGGGTTTTTTTGCAGAATTCGAGTAGTTTTAAAATGGTTGGTAAGAGCTTTTAGTGGTCACCTTCCTCCCGAGCAGCTGCTGCTGCTGTGGGACACGGTGGTGGCCAGGGATTCGCTGGAGCCGCTGCCGCTGCTGGCCGTGGCCATCCTGTCCTTCCGCCGGGAAAGCATCTGCCAGGTAGACACCGTGCAGAGCATCGACCAAGTCCTAGCCGACCTCTCCACCATATCTGTGATGACATTGTTACAGCTAGCGCTTATGAAGGAGTGAATATGTATCTGATCTCTATACTTTCTATTTCAAATTTGAATGTTGGATTCTTTAGCAGAGACGAAGCTGCTTTTCCGTTGGGATCAGTTTATCAAACATTTTAATCGTATTTAAAATAAGCTTGGTAAATGCCAGTACGGATGACTTATTCAAATATTCTAATTAATTTATACAATGTGTCCCGCCATAATGTGCACATCCTAAGTGAGATAAAACTAGAACAAATGTCATCAACAGAAATACATTTAATAATATAGTTAATAATTTTAAAAAAGACAAAATGTAATAGATCGAAGACAGAAAAAATGTTATTTATCAAAATAATATACAGGTATCAACATAATATTATTACCTACCCATTTTTCCCCAGTCGAAATTACCTAGTGTCTATATTTAATTGTCAGCTATTATTACAATTGATTTTGACCATAGTACTTTCTAATATTGTGTGATTTTGTCTTTACATCTAATATTGAGATTATATTCTACGAAATAAATGTAAGTTTTTTTGCTACGTATTTAGAAAAAGCTTTAAATTCCCGATTGTTATTTTATTTTTTACACTACAAAGACTTTTATGTGAAATGTTTATTTATCAAATGAATATATAAAATACGTAAATAATAATATTGTTCTATTCACTTTCTTCTTCACTAGACTGTTGCAGCCACTCGATAAGTTTTGCCAAACCAGGTTGCCGGCAAAGTGGACTTTTGCAGCTTTCCTGAAAATTATCCATTAGTGCACTATAATATATGATCAATGATAAAAAATATTTATATATATAGATAGATATAAAACATTTAAAACTGGCTGTCACCAAAATCCCTTAATACATGTTTAATGAGCGAATCATGAAATGGAGAAATAAAAAATATTTACTTACTTGGACGGCACGTAAACAATCCATCATGGCATCTAACCCTTTGATATAGTTTCCTAAAATTGGTGTAAAGAAAACCAACAAGTCTTTAAATGCCGTTAGAATATTCGTGGGTGTCTTCATTGATGGTAAACTAAACAGAGCTCGAATCACATAAAAGTTCACTTCTTGGAGAGACATATTGTATGCATACCGGGAAGAGTTTATCTCCAGTATTAAATAGTCGCAGTTTAGTTTTTCTTCATATCCTCGAGCTAAACTATCAACTACTTCCTGCAGGAACACTGAAAATAATCATAATAATGAAAAATATATGCAAATAGAATTATGGACTTGGGAATGTTGAATACGTACACATGTACAGTTGTACAGGCTGTCGAAGCGATTTGAAGCAAAACTGATAATCACCAAACTAAACCACTAATAATATCACAGTATTTTTCTGTATATCAGTGAAAACCTTTTGTCTCGGACTTTTTTGTACCGATCTAGGTGTAACTTAACAACTTGCCGTGCTTTTTATGAGGACTAGTCTATTGCTAAATCCATAGATATGACAAGATGTAGAAAAAGAGTCGAAGAGAGAAATTTATACAGTAGGTTAAGATAGGTTGGGTTTAATAAAATAATTAAAATTAAATGGCAATTTAAAAGCAATATCCTTTATAATAGGTTATGAAATTTATACAGTAGGTTAATGATAGGTTAGGTTAAATAAAATTATTTTAAAATCAAATAGATTTTTAAAAGCAAAATTTGACAATACATAATGAAGGCGTAACCCAATCGCGTATCAACCAATCACAGCTTAGCCCGCTTTTGTGCTTTACTCTACAAACCAGAGAGTAAAAATGTTTTGAAATTTTGACAGCCTGCACGGCAAGTTGTTAAGTTACACCCTGATCTAACATTGAATCCAAAAGTTCAAAATTTCTACCAAATCCGACTCCACAGCCCTGGTTGAAAATGGATGAAATAGTTTGACTTACAGTTAGTATCATCTAGAACTTGAGACATAGCTTGACTGCTTCCATCATCCGATGACGACGAGTAGCGATCTGATTCTACCTCCCACCATTTAGTATCTAATCCCGCTAACCCATCTTCTTTTTCTTTATCATCTGTCATATCTGAATCTATAGATTCATTGTCCTGGCTATCAGCAATTGTGTATGCGTACTTTCCAAGTTTCTGAGATGCTAAAAAATGATTATAAAAAATTATGGAGTGATGATATTTGATAATAATATAAATAATTATTATATTGATTTTATTTATTTATTTATTGAGAACAATTACAATTTTTTTGTATCTCCCGTGAGTTACACAGACTCATAAACAATATTTTGAGTGTGTCCAAATACTTGTAGACACACTCAAAATGTTGTTTATAAAAATTAGCTGGTAAAAGTTATAAGCATAACAAATTGAAGATTCATCTTCAGGCGTTTCCTAGTAGGTGATATAATTCGGTAAGAATCTCACTTGCAATCATAAAGGTTTCTGCTAAAATGCTTAGCAATTTTCTCAATGGATGACAGAGAGTGTTTACTTGTGAAGCGTCGCGCCATTTTACTGTATATTGGCAGATGTGGATATCAAATACTAGGTGAAATGGGGAATGTTGTAATACATCAAGTGGCCACTTAACCCAGCCAACGACAGGTCATAAGCCCTGTAAACGCCTAATTATCCATAATCCCTTCCAAACTTCTCGTCTCTGTTGAGATGTCAAATTTTACACAGACTCATTTTGGGCATTTGAAAAATACATTTATAAGATGACATTCAATGCAAAATATTTAAACATATATCTTGTTTGTGTGAGGCATTTTGTATTGTCGGGCAGAATAAAATATCTAGGTAGTAAATATTTATTTGTTTCATATAGGTACTATAGTTATTGATTGTCAGCGGTTTTATAAAACCTACTGTATCAAACCCTAGGAAAATAGGAGTGAATGGAATAGCACTGAGAATGCGAGCCTGAAATTTGGTTAAAAAACTTGAACTCAGTACAAATACGTACTGGGCGAAGAGTCACAAACTTGAAAAAACAACAGCATCTATTTTATTTTTTATTTGTGGTTTTATCTGTTGTTCTCAGAAATTTTTAACTTCATCATCATCATCATCATGGAAAAAAAAGCGTGAACTTGTTCATGCTTTGTTATTGTCCATTAAAATAGTAATAATACTTACAATCTCCAGATGATGTGTTTTGCACTAATTGTCTTTTAACTTCAACACCTGTATCAATATGCACGGATGGACCCAAAATAGAACTTTCAATTTTAGCATCTTTATTTATTCTACATTCCGAGGCTAAGACGGATGATATAATAGAACATTCATCGCCTACAATACTGCCATTCATGATTACGGTGTCTGTTATCTGACATCTACGCCCGATCTGACAATTTTTCTCCTATCACAGATCGTAATATAATAGTCTCTTCATTGACAGAGCATCCTTTGGCAATTACAACATCTTCTTTTAACTCACAACCCCTGAAATTACAGTACCATTAACCACATTTGATCATTTCAATTGACAATCATTTTTAATTGAATAATTATACTATTGTAGTAATACTATGTACTTGTTTAATGATTAAAAGTGAAGAAAACAGTAATACTCTTATTATCCAATTTAGTACATTTTTTTAAATTTTTTGTTAATTGTTTTCAAATATCATGTGTTAGTCCAATTGATACTATTCATAAATCAAACAAAATAAAAAACAACATATAAATATAAATTTGTGCGATTTCACTTAATCTACGGTACTAATGAAAGCTTTTGTGAGACTTTTTTTTTCTTGCTCAGATTCAAAATCCACGTTACACATTTGACTCCAAATATGATGTAGATTCACCAGTTTTCGGGTTGTACTACGAGTTTTATTTACACCATGTGCCTATAAGGTAGCATAGATTTACTTTAAAAAAATATATATTATATTGAAAAGTAAACAAACTTTGCAAGTGTTACATCCCGACTTCTGTACACATGGTTTCTTTGTAAAATGAATGTTTGGTATTGTTTTGAAATACCCATATCTGGAACCAGAGGGTACGCCCATCTGTGAATTACATCCTGACTGAAAAATTCCACATAATCAATCACAATGAATGAATTCATTTTGAAGTATGTTTTTAAGACCATTTTAATATCGTAATAGAGTTAGTGGCACAAGTTAGTAACTACAGATTTTCTATGATATTCCATTTAAATAATACCCCTTTTAAAAAAATTAAAAATCAGCAAATTGTACTGAGCAATAAACTTTAAAATGGCAATATCTCAGAACTAGTCAAATGTTAGTTATTAACTTGTGCTACTAACCCGATGTCATATGATTATTCAATTTTTTGTGTCACTATTATTAGTATCGTCACACATCGAGATCGATTTCATCACTTTCTATGAAAAATCATTTTCCATAGCATATGTTAATTTCTTCGCTGGCAATGATTTTCCATACAAAGTGCTGAATTTTTGTTTATGCTAAGCACCCAGAAGTTATTAGGTTTTGTTGAATACAAGAATATTATAAAACAATGTCATATTAACAGTAAAGAAAAAACATTAATGTATCAAAAAAAGTAACCAAATATATTAATATATTAGTAAAAAATACATTATATTGTCAACAAACCTTATCGTTTGATACATTTGCCAGTTAGTTACTCTTGCTCCATATTGATCTCCTTTCAACTGATGCCAGTAAATGGTGCTAGCCAAAATCTCTTCGTTCATTAAAATACCTTTTACAAAATCATCTCGAGTTTGGAAGTCAAAATTGTCAGAAAATAATGGCAAAACAGCTGGAGAACAAATTGCAATATGGGTGTCTATTAGGTCACTGTGGATGGTAACATCAGAGTTTTCTAAAAACATTTCCTTAGAGGGAAAAATGAATGAACAATTAATTATTACTCTAGCCAATACTGCAATACTTATTCTGTAAACAATAATGACTACAAAGTGGGTTCCCAAATGCAGACTAGTTGGAGCAGGATAGGAAGAAGTGGGAACTAAGGAAGAGTGGTCATTGTGTCCAAATCTTATTCTTAAGTAGCTTCAAGAAGAAATAAATGACAAAATGTTGAGAAGAAATATTTTTTTATTTACCAGCGGGAACGAAGCTTTACGCTGCTTGTTTCTAGATAACTTTTGATGGAAGAGTACTCTGTTGCTGTTTGAATTGGCGGCAAGCAAAACTGTTTCTCCCGAGCACTGTGCTCTATGACCAGGAACTGCTGCTTTGTACACGAGAGTCATTACTGCACCTTTATCTTTCTTACTTATTTCCCTATTATTGAGAAAAGAAACAATCATTTGATAAAGGTTGATAAAATAGATCATAGCAAACAAAATGTATGCCTTTTTTAAAAAAAATTTTTTTATTTGAAATAAACATATTTTAGAGACAATACATAAAAGTATTTATTGTTCCTGCAAAGCCGGGGCTTGTCTGCGGGTTACATTACATATTAATACTTATTTTTTTAAATTACACGATTAGTATCGTACGTAGGTAGCGTTGCATAACAATCACTGTGTGCCTTTTAAGAGGGTCTTAATGTTTTTTTAAATCTAATAATATTTTTTTCTTCATAAATACTTTTTGGAAGCCGATTAAATAAATCTGGAATAACACACGCCAATGTTCTTTTCCCGTAATACTTTATCTGCCGAGGCTGCCTCGGCCGCTGTGCCGAAACTAATCTTGTCTCAATCGGGTGTGATATTTTCCCATCGTCAAGGAAATGATCTGTCATTATTTTATATTTGCATAGATTTGCATGAATGCATTATATTGAAATGGGTGATTGGGGACAAGAATGTAACAAGAGACTCATTCCGAACCATATCATTTACCTCACCATCTAAGCTATTTATTGAATTTGGTACATACAAATTAATAAAAATACAAAATTAGATTTATTGTTCGTTATTTTTTATCGATCTTCCGCTTTGTCCAATATATGCCCCCGGGCAATCACAATTTAATTCATATACTCCGCTTCTATCAAATTTATTTATCGGGTCTTTATTATTTATTAATGCCTGGCCTGGTGATTTATTATTATTATATAAAACTGTAAAATTATTTTTATGTAATATTTGTTTTGATTTTATTACTAGTATTCCCAATATGGTTAAAGTTTTATCCATTTTTTTATCTGTATTATTTGATGTGGGTATTAGACCAGCGCATGCCGCAGACAAAATGTTTTTCTTTTGTTTTTTGAATTAAATAACATTTAGTTTCACATATATTTAAAAAAGATAACTCTAATTACGCTTCTCATTTAACAGAATTTAATCATCAATTTGTAAATTTAGATAAAGTAAAAATCCTTCATGTAGAAAATAAAGGCCCAAAATTAGATAGATTAGAAATACTAGAAATTAATAGAATAAAAAATAACGCCAATATATTATTAATTAACCAGCAAACAGAATTTTCAAATTCCCCATTACTTTCACCATTAGCCTAACCTACTAATATAATCCCTGTAATAAAATCCTATCCTTCCATTACCTACACCTCCTCACAATACTGCCATTTAAAATAGTGTTTGTATTTTGTCTCATACTGACTCTCTCTAACTCATGTACATTTTTGGTTTTTCTATATTTCTTAAATAAAATTGTTTTTGCAATACTTATAATAAAACTTGTGCAATATAATAAAACTTATCCCTCCAGTTCCCCATTACCTACTTTGTTACATTACTGCCATTTAACACATGTTTTTGTATTTCGTCTCTTCTTTCTCTCATATTGTCTTTTTCCAACTCATGTATTTAGTATCTAAATTTATTTTGTAAAAACTGCTATTTATACTTTTGTCTTGTACAACATGTTACCAGTCTGAAGATGCCCGTTACAGGGTGAAAGCGCTAACTGGTCAAAAATAAATAAAAGTGGAAGTGTACCAAGTATTTTTACTTAACTTTAATTTAGTTATATATTAATAATTTAATCATGGAATTCCACTAAGTAATGTCAATAAAAAATATAAATCAAATGAGGTTATAATATTAACAATAAAATAGTATTACAAGAATCTTACTTGTGTTTCTCTAACAATGGAAGCAGTTGTACATTAGAAATGGTATCCGCTCCAGTAAGTATAAAATATCCCCGAAGAAGTCCCTTAGCATCCAAATCTCTGAGAGCATCACCTAAGGAACGGCAGCTCTCTGACACTACAATATGGACTGCCATTGTCACGCTCCACGCGACTTTATCTTTGATACTTTGACTGTAAGGACATTGAACAATATGGTATTAAAATATGGGTTAGCCAACACTTTATGGGAATAAATTATTATATAAATTATTATAATAAATTATTATACTTTAATAAACTTATCTTACCTTATATGTGCCCTAATTTGATCGATGTTAGAACAACAGAATAAAAACGTTTCATGAATGCCAGATTGTGCTAAAGATTCAAGAGTGTAGTTGATCAGAGGAACACATACTAGAGGTAACAAAGCCTAAAAGAAATATTATCATGATTAATTCACTTTTATGAAACTCTGTTAAAACAAAATCCTCTGTATTATATTATTGTAGGTTAAAACATACCAAGGGTGATTTTGAAACAACTGGAAAAAAATTGTAGTTAAAATTATCAGCAATGACAACAGCTTGCACTATATCATCTTTCTCCATATTTTCAAGAACCGATGGAACTTTTTTTTGTTTCATCATTTTTATTCAGCATTCAGTTTTTCCTAAAAATTATCATACAATCAACGACACAGATTATTTGATCAACGCAGAGAGAGGTTATAATATATAATTATAATATAGAACAAAAAATAAAATCCGCAAAATGTGTTTGATTTTGACGTTTGACCAGTGTTTCCCAGTGTTCCCATAATAATGTTAGTGTTACCAAACCTAAAAATTCAAAATGAGGGTAATCTGGAGATTCATACTCGGCGCTACTTTTGCTGATTTTTTTACGACATCCGTAAAAACATGTAGAGGAAATTTGCTTGCGGATAAAACAAAACAAATAGGATCATCAACGACCGTGAAAATCTACGCACATACTATTATTTGGTAGTTGCTTTACGTATGTTTGCTGTTACCGACGTCAGTATTGTACCGGCCGAGATTACAGGTTACTGTTTTCTCGGTGGGGAGCTTTTATATTTTATCGTGCGACGCAGCGTCGCTAACTAGGGAAGTGACTGTTCCCCTTCAATCGTTTTCTCTAATATATATATATATAATATATATTTAGCTCTGTGCACTATTGTGTCATTTTACATAGACAAACGGGATTGTGGAAATTTCTTGTAATTTTGCAAATTGCAAACTTCAAAGGAGCGTCTTGCGAGTGGTGAAAATTTGTTATAATCAGTTTAAATTCTGATAAGCAATTTAATTTACTAAAATGCCTTCCGCAGCGAATGGCGAGGTAGAAAAACATGCCTCCATACCGGTTGAAAGTTCTCCGATCCGTCGTGTGGTTGAAATACTGCAAGCCAAAATAGCTTGCTTAGAGAAACAGAGAGTAAGTTTTCGTTGCGTACTATTAATGCGTATTAAAGTGTTATCAGCGTATTTTTTTGCCGGTACAGGTGTATTTCTTTACAAAATTTCTACCGGTGTAGCTTTCGTGTATATTTTGTTTTCAATTAGTTTAATATCTCCCTACTTCCTTAACTGTCATTACTCTGGTATTCGCCGCCATCTTTGACATGTGCTTTATAAGTAGTTGTAAGTTACAATAATCAAAAAACTTATTCCATTTTGGAGTGTGCTGTGTAAAATTGCAAATGTTTATTTGACTTCATCTTCGTGAAATCTAGTTATTTCCAATTTAATATGAAGCAATGTTTATCGAGAAAAATAAACTACTAAACATAAACATCACAATCTGATCATAATGAGTCATATTTTTATTTTCTCGAATATGAATAGTATTGTACTCGTACTCCACGGTAAATTTAAAATCTCGCATTAGTTGAAAAATTTCAACTGCAAATCAAGTACCTATTCGTTTAGAAAAATCTAGATTTTTGTCCCAGAGGCATTAATTTTTTTAGATCTCCTTATCTATTGTTTTATGAATATGTTCCATTTCCTAGTAATATTTTAATTAAGGACTAAAGAGAAGTGAAGGCATCGCAACCTGGGCAAGGGACACATGTCCAAAATTCACATCTTTTATGTAAGCAGTGTTCCATTCGGCAAGTAACTTGCATACAAGTGTGATGGCATACTTGCATGCAGGTGGATTGCGTGCAAGTGCCCGCATGAACATTAAACACTGCAAATCAACTTGCTCACAAGGTTACCTGTCACAGTTCTGTTAAAACTGCGTCACAGATTCCAAACCATTCATTACGATACGCTACTAGATAGCAAAGTTTCTGTAACATTGCTGTGTTACACTTGCGGTTGCATGCAAGTAAATTTTTACTTGCACAGAAATAACGAACTGCACTATATCAGCGATGGGATCGCACTCAGTGTGTGGAGGTCTTAACTACTAACCTGCAAGCTAATTGATTTGCAATTTCCAATTTCCATGCAGGCAACACATCTCTTAAATGAATTGCCAAAAAAGTGAAGCTATATTTTGGTCACAAATGGAAGCGCCCTTGAGCCTCCTTGAGGTATATTTATACAAAAATGGCGCCATATAAATTATCCATGCTTATAATAATGGTATAATGTTACGGAATATGATTTGCTGTTCAAAATTCAATTTCTTATAATAGCACAACTTCATGGTTAAAATGTTAATTTTTACAATTTCTACTTAATTTTATGTTCAGAGTCCTAAATTTATGCAATCTTCGTTACTTAACTTTTTTTTCTCAGTCTTCTTTTTATCTTTTTTTGTTTTGACTACTATATTATAATTACTTTTACAATTCTGTGGTTACTTGACAAAACCAGATATGTCAATTTTCCTTACTTTTCAGGACAGCAAATATTTTACATCATTATCATGCCATATCACGGCATCGATTCTTTTATACTATTTTGGCTTCTGATATTTTTTATAATAAATATTCTTAAATGATTAACCTGAATTACTATTTTATTTCGTAATTGTAATTTGACATAATTCCATAAATTCTCTATAGGGTTGAAATCTGCACAGAATTGTGCATGTACTGCATGCTTTGGGTGGAATGACAAAATAGTTTATTATGAAATTATTTTGGTTTTAGAGTAAGTTGTCGTCAGGTAAAGATGTGAAATCGGGAAAAGATGGCTCCGAACAAAAAGGAGGAACTGCTAAAGCGGAGGAGATTAGCCAGATGCTAGAGTTTGTGTGGGACTTGTGTAAACAGGCCATGGGGATTGCGGTTCTATCTGAAAATGAAGCCAAGAAGCAGGCCCGAAAGGTATTCATTGTCTTTTATATCTAATGCGATCTTATCATCGCTATTCAGACAGAAATCACAAATTGTGGCATTTTTCAATAGTAAATAATGATATAATATTCCAGGAAAGTGCATTACGAAAGAGTCAAGATACGCAGCTTGTGCGAGATGTTCTCTTGGTGTTGGATTGTTTGGAACAGTTGAATGACCCAACAGCTCGAGCTGATTTCTTATCTGGTTCTTGCGGAGCTTCCCAACTATCTCAGGGAGATCTTAAAGCTCTTGATGATTTGTAAGTTACTCTTAGATTTTTAAGGGTTTTTAATTGATTAATGTTAGCTAACTAACCATCACTCCATTTCTATAGAATTACAATACGGAATCCATTTTTATTCAGGTACCCTGAGGTCGCACCTAAACACTGTCCTGAAGAAGGAATGCCCTCTTTTGAAGTTCAAACAATGAATGCCGCTAAACATTTGGTAGCTATCATTGATGGTAGTCCCAAGGAAGTGATTGGCACCACGTATGCTCACCTAAAGGACGTTGTTTCCAGTGTTCATGAATGTGGCTATTTGGACCATCCTCGGGAGTGTCGAGTGGAGGAGGCTGAGGAGGAGATACCTGAGGTGCGGGAGGAAAGCCTCCCCGAGCTGGAGTACAGCGCGCCCCCAGCCGCCGAGTCTCCACCGCCCCTGGCCCCGCCTCCCCCCCGCTCCGCAAGCTGTGCCCGCCCCCACCTTTCCCCTGCTCCCCCCAAACCCGCCGCCAGTCACACTCCAGCAGATAGAACATGCCTACTTCGCTCAGCAATATGGCCACCGCCAGAAACCTCCCATTCAAGAAAGTATTTGGTCCACAGAGCTTTATCTTCCTTCAAGAATCTGAAATTGATCCTACGGAGATTGCCCGACCCCCGAGCCCTGGATCCATCTCTCCCGTTCCTATTCCTTCCCAAACCTTCACAAATCAGAACTTTACTGTTCCCACCCAGCAACACTTTGTTCCCGAACTTGTACCTAACCCTAGACCGCCATCTGATAACTCTCCTCAGCCTAATCACTATCAGCCTGTTATACCAGAAGTTACTCCACCTCATTTGGCTGGCTTTCCTTCGGCGAACCCCCCTCCCCCGATTCCGATGCCCCCTTCCCACCCGTCGCAGTCTTCTCCCTCCCAGCAACGCCTGCCCTCCCCCTTCCACCACCCTGTCACAGCTAGCTACCAGCCCAACACGGAGGCTTCAGTGGAGCAAGACCCGGAGCCTGACTACAGTACGTGGAACGAGTCCACCGCGGAGGATACTCAGGACAGGGATCGCCTGGAAATAAACGAGTGGAACCCGACACCCACAGACGCAGAACCCGAAGAAGGACAGTACACATCCGACAAGTTCCGGCCTCGAGGGCGGGGTCGAGCATCGTCCAACTTCCGGGCACGCGGCGGAGGGTACCAGAATGGTGGGCGGCCAGGCTCCTACTACAGGAGTGGAGATGGCTACCAGGGCAGGGAGAGCAGGGAGACCAATGGCAACGGAGGCAGCTACAATGACAATTACCGCGAAGGAAGCCGGTACGAGAACTCTGGGGGATACCAGCAGGGAGGCTACAAGGGGGCGCGCGGTGGGGCGCGTGGTGGGCGTGGGGACAGCGCAGCGCCCCGTGGTGGGCGGGGCCGAGGGAGCGCAGGCCGCGCGCGCTCGCACTACCCCCGCAAGCCCTCCTCGCAGCCCGACACCAAGCAGTACGCACACTGACCGCCCTTCCAACATGGTTTCCTCCCTTCGCCCTTGAACATTCGCTGTATTTGAAGCTTGACTTGTGTTGTAGCGCTTGTAAGTAACAGTATCGAAATGTAACACTTTGAATGTTACACTCTTTAGTCTCCAAAAATGCGCTCGCAAAAATATAATATTTGTGAAATTATAATATTTTCTTTATCATATTACAGAAATGTCCCCTAGCATGTTGATACCTCTGTGAGGTTAATAATAGTAACAGGTGCGATGTACAATGAGCGGCTATGCCAACTTGTTCTGCAACTGTTCATTTTTTAAACGGGGCAATTTGCGCTAGTTGTACAATATGAAAAGATCTAAAGTTAATTTAATATAACTATTACATTATATTATAAATAATAATTATAGATATATGTTATTTTTAAATGTAGGTAAATTCTAGCTTATATTTTACAATACCTCAGTAAATTGAATAACGTTTTTCTTTCCATAACAGTATTGCCTAAAATAAATTGCAACCAACAAGTAAACCTAAAATATTTTATATGTTTTATGCTTTTGTATTATTTTAAATATACATTTCTAATGTTGAAATTAAAATCTTTTGGAGATCACTATTATGGTTTGTTAATAAATCTCACCCAAATCTTCAGCAATGTTTGTAATATTTCGACAGTTGAAAGGAAAATGTTACCAAGTGACATAATATTATTTCCTTTTCCCATATTATGTCACTTGGTAACTTTCCTTTCAACCCGTCGATTTGTTGTCATCAAAACAATTCAAATTTTAGATAAAGTTGCAGGACAGAAAAGAACCTTTTCAAATTAAACCACAATTTAAATTTTCAATGTCATAATAAATGAATTCCAAATATTACAAATAGTTTTGTGGCACTAATGCGGTGTTTCATGCCAAACGGCAATATACTACTCAAATTATGCAGCACTTCACAATTGTTTTTTTCAGTGGTGTGTCTTCGGTTAAGCAATTTCAAAGCTTCTTTTAAATTAACATGCAGTTAAATGCGAGGGAACCTAGCATTGAGTACACTTCAAAAGTCCGCATGTGTCACAATCAATTAAGGAAGAACCGTGATGGTTTTTAAGCAATCTAAAATACAGTGAAATCTTATCAATGAATTAAAAACACTGTTCTAAACTTATATTTTTATACAAAAAATTCTACTGGTTTCTTTTTCAATAGATGGACTGAAATTTCATACCATCCCTTGAAAAAGAAACCCACGGTTTGAATCTGGTCAGTAGTATAAAATTTGTAAACAGTGTTTTTATTCTATCAATAAATTTTAATAAACGAACTGTATTTAGTATGGTTTTAAACACAATCACACAAGATTTTTGTATTGATCCGTGTGGTACTATTTGTTTTGGAATAATTTCCTACATCCCTTGCATGTATTATGCAGTTACAACTCAGTACTGTGTGCACAGAGGAATGGGATTACAGGGAAGAGGAAGCAGGAGCATTTATAACCTATGTATTTTTTCTTTATTATATCTATTTTTTCCCGGTTTTGCGTGGAAACATATTCACTCAGAGAAGAGAAAACCCAGTGACTGAGTACATCCAAACGTAGACATTAGCCAATGTGAAGCTTCGAAATTTGTTATGACTACTGCCCAAAATTGATATGCATTACCTATTTTGTTTTCCATTTATGCAAATTAGTATAGCCAATTTCAAGCAGTAGACAGGCGGACTTTGTTGAGTCTGCTTAGGGCACTATATCCTCAAAATAAGCATATATTATTTAGTACCTAGGCTAATTTTTTTTTAAATTGCACAATTGCATTGTTATTTGGAGGGGTCATAATGGTAGCGGGGAAGGTAGAAATATTTTTTGGTCCATTATCCATTTCATTCCTAATATCACTAAACAAATAACCCAGAAAAACATCTATATCACTAAACTTATCACCACCGGTCCTGTAGTTCTAAATAAATTATGTTAATATAAATTCCATACTTATGTACCTGTTACTTGCATTTCTTCCTACAGATTTTTATGTCAAATGCCCGTTTGTGACCCTGTATTATTTCTTTCTTTACAGTCTGTAAAAAAAGATTTTACAGTATATTGATGAATATTAGCAGGTCAAATATAATAAATATATATTATAAATACATCAATAAATCAGATACACATTTTAAACCTATTGTTTTTATTTTGTTTTACTGACACGGATTCAAGGTCGATTCACACATATCCTTGACAGAATGTACCGGAATATGTAAACAAAAGAGGAAAGAAGGCATGTGTTCAGACATGTCCCACACAGTGATGGTCCGGTGATCACAGTGCCCTTCCGACATCTGTGATGAAAACAATCACCGCTGATATTTTCTGTTTATCACGGACGTGATAAAATTTTAACTTCGTACTTGAAATCAAGCATCTATTCATCTAGTGTATCAACTTAATTCCTGTTCTCATGAGAAACACTGATGCAGAAAGGTACAGTACTGTCTGATGTGAAGAACCTTGAGGGAAAGATTAGAAGCCGCCCTGTACATTGACCAAGTGAATGAAGATGTGCGCTGTCAGCTACCAAGAGAAGAAGCTGGCAGAACCGAATAGAAGAAACGGGTGCTTGCAGATCAATTGTAGGATAACCTTAAGTTTATTTATTTTTAAAACTACTGTAGCTGAAATTTTGGCTGCTATAGATACTTCCCTTTGCCACGGTTGTTATTTGCTTTGTTTTTTGGGATAACCCGTGTTACGTTTGTTATCTTCTCCGACTTTTCGGCCTTCATTACAGGAGCCTTCTTCGCATAGGCTTTAATAATATGATTATTGTTTCAATACACAGCCTGGAAGAAATGTTACCCAATTTATAAGAACGCAGATGAGTTTTTGTAATAAAACACAAATATATAAAATAATTTTTAATATCAAATTCGAAAAATAACCTATACAAATTTATTAGCTGCAAAGTAATTTTGTTTAAAGTTTAAACATTATGTGATTTTAACAATGTAGAATTTGACGCAGACTCAATATGACTAATAATAACTGTCCTATCAAAGTCTGAAGAGAGAGTTTCAAAATGAGATTTATTGTTCAATATTTCAAAAATTAATTCAAAGATAGGGTAGCAGGAAGGTTCTTTCTTTAATGTAGAAGTCCTTTAGTTTTTATTAATTTATTGTGGCGGCATATTATTTAATAGTTTTAAGACAAGATTGAAATAAAAATTAGTAAGATTAACCAATTGATGAATTTCCAAATATTTTTTTTATTACCATATTATATTCAGAATAAGTGCAACAAATCTAGTTATCCAATTTTAAAAAAAAAAAAAAACTATTTGAATTGGACTAAATAGAAGCTTTTTTTTTCCAATATCTGATTTAAGCAAGTAGGTTGAACAGGCTCGGGTGATGGTGCCAATAACACAACAATTAAAAAATTTTAGTCATTGACAATAATAATAATTTATATTGAAATGCAAATCTTGAGAAAAAAAAACTAGGAATGTTAGAAACTTGTTTCATCTACTTTATGAAATAAACAATAATAATAAAATATGAAAATGTTTTCTAAACATGCTTCATAAAAGAGGTTTCAATTTTGCTTTTTTTTTTTTTAATGTAAGATATTTTTTACATAATATCACAATAATTGTCTTTTACCAATATACTTATGTAATTCCTGCAACCCTAAACCTAAGCATTTTACTTAAAATTAAAAAGTTTATATATTTAAATATTATGAGATGTTTCGAACATGCATTATGCAAATATAATTGGGACAACAAAGGTCAGAAATAATTTTCTGCGCAAGAAATAACAATTGGATCCAAGATTTATTTAAATCAATTATTATAAATACTCCAATAAAATTATACTGGTGAGAACAGAGTTGCCAATTGTCCCGGATTGAACGCGACAGTCCCGAATAATTTCAATAAAATATTGATTTGTGTCAGAATTAAGAAGACGGCTCGTGACTTCTTTTTACATTCTTATTTAGATAAATTGTCACCATTCAGGCAAAAGCCACTAACTTTTGAAGAATTTGATTTGAATCTCAATTCATAGAAAAAGTTGTGATGTAGGCAAATGTCACTTTCTCCATTTATTTAGTATTCCAATGTAAATATCGACGGTGGAAAGGAAAAAGTTACCAAGTGACATAATATTTATGAAATATTTAGGAAAATCAACATTTTCTCTGTCACTTGGTATCACTTCCTTTAATTTATTTTATTTATTTACCCCCTGAACAGGCCAGGAGGCCCAATTACAGAGGGGAATAACGTCACAAGCACCCAGGATTGAGAAAAATCACTTTTGATTGTGTTCTCACCAGGAATAGAACCCGGAACCTCCATATCGTGAGTCCAGCGTTTTAACCATTACACTACGGAGGCCGCCAATTTGCACATATTATGTCACTTGGTAACGTTTTCCTTTCCACCGTCAATATATAGAATGAAAATACTTCAAAAATAAAGATTTTACTGCTCTACACAATAAGAACACAAAACAGTTTTTCTAGAGTTTCTGCCTGAACGGGGACGAAACAATCCCTGATTTTTTACACTAAATATATTTGGGAATAGTAACATAAAGTTGGCAACTCTAATTGAGTAGCGTTGATATCATAATTTTAAAATTCTGTCCAATTACATAATTGAGGACGGGAACCTTTAAATGTGCACAAGTGCCACTAACATTTAATACCTTCAGAAGTTCCCGCCCTCAATTATAGCAGATCATTATGAGACATAATCATGATTTTTTATTTCTAGTAATATCTGATGGATTTACAAAAAAATATTTACATTATTGCCAATGGAGTACTGGCCTCATTTGATATATAATATTGAATATTTATGATAAAATACATGTAATTATTGTGTGCTGCATATTGTAAGTTTTACATAACAGCACATTGTCAAACTCCTTGATATTTAGCATAGCAGTAATGTGTAAACACACTCATCATTTCTGGTTTTATTACAAGTACTGAAACTATTTAAAGACATGGTTGATATTATGTATTAACTATTGACTTCTTGTATAGTGAATAATATTCTATCTTGTACCCCCATCCCCCATTTTGCAAATGTATAAGGATGACCCTTGATTTGATCACTATAAGCAATGATAGTGTATTTTATTTTAGATTTGCAGGTATTACAGGTTTACTGACGGTTCCGCCAGTCTGCTTAGTTGACAGGCCTTAAATATACGCTAATTGTGGATTCTTCTGGCCACTGCCAACAGTTTGACTTCATGTTTTCAGGGTTAAAATTTATTAGAAATAATTTATTTTAAAAAAATGTAGTATGGGTATTCCAATACAGGGTCAAAATGATTAAAATAAACGTAATTTTTTAAACTTACGCAGTAAATATGAACTTCAGAAAATACCTCCCTTTTATTTAAAAAAAAAGTTAAATACACAATTGAAGTCAATATTATTTACTGTTGTGAAAAAACAAGCTAATTTTTAATTAAATATTATTTCCTATAGTCGCATGAGATCCTGCATAAAAATTTATTTATCAATATATTACCAATGTAATACACAATTTGTATAATGTAAGGCTTTTTATAACACTCGCTTTCTACTTATTTTTGAATCAATCACGTATGTGGATATAAAAACTTTAAATTATTTATCTACATTAGGTATAAATATGTGTGGTCAACGGTAATTCATATCTCGAAGGACAGATAGGTCATTTTTACTATAACAATCCGTTTAACAGCTTACAAAAATGTCATATGGCACAGTGCCTTTACATTACGAAATAAGGACAATATTTAAATCAGAAACTATAAACATTAATATCATAAGTGGCACACTGGACCTAAAAATTTTGCACGGAAAAGATAATTCACAGAAAGGTTGCTACAATTTATTTTTTTTGATCTTGAGGGAAACCTAAAATTCCAACTCTCCCTTTTAGTGTACATTACAAAATAAATACATTAGCTTGTATATCTTCTCGTACTGTAGCGGTATATAGCATTGGTGGTCTATTAGAATGTGTTACAATTACAGTAACTGTTACTACAGCTAGTCATTCTTCCAACCTTTTGTTAAAGGTTAAAAGAAATTACTAATCTAATAAGTAATAAGTATTAATAATTGCGAAACAATAAAAATACAGAACATTATTCTTACATTCTAATAGTACTTGTGCTTACATGATGAGTTAGACTTAGGCCATTTTCACACAAATGTTTGGACAAACGGTTTTCTAAATTAATTATGGTATGTACCAAAGTTCCTCCTGATTTAGTGGGGATGGGCGACACGGGACATGGATTTAATATTTTTTTAAATACATAAAATATACCAACAGAATTGTCCTTGGGTCGAAATGCTCAGGCTTTGTGGTATATACCTTAACATAAAAAGCAATATGCCTACATTAAGAGAAATGGCTATCACATGACCCGCAGCCGCTCCGCCACATGATTATGGTCCTCGATTTTCTCTCTGGAATTTAGCACTAGAGTAATTTATTTTTTTAAACGCATTTTAGGGATCGGTTAGAAACATGTTTTGTATCATCATATTTTTAAAATAATGGATGTATCTCCTTTGAAATAAATTATCAAAAAAATTATACAAACATACTTCTGGTTGATTATCTATGTTTGTTAAGATACTTATGTGAAAAAATAATTTCTAGTGCTAAAATCCAGGGAGAAAATCAAGGACTACGATTGTATGGAGGAACGACCGCAGGTCATGTGACAACTATTCCTTTTATTGTTTTAAGGGGTAACACCATGTAGCGGCGTAAAAAAAATAATTGCTGCAGTCGCCATTTTGTAATATTTTCCTACTACTTTTTTTTGTAATATACTTAAATATAACGTCACCTTGTTGGTAAAACACACTAATTGAGATTAGCGCACCATTTTGTATGAATTATCATTTAAAATCAAATATTGTGGAAATTTGTACTATTATCTAAGAAAACCAATATATATGTCATGACTTGATCTATCTTTGTTTTGAATGGTTTATTTTTTAATTAAGCCATTGCTAATCACTAACTCTTAAATTTAAATTTGTTGACTTAGTGTGTATTAATACTAAAAGTATTTTTACACACTATTTTACCCAAAAAAAAACCCACTTTTTAGGCCGCTACAGTGGTGTTACCCATTCATCAGGTAAATGAGTCTGAACCAAGTCATTATTGGGCCAATCTTTAACATGGCTGGTGAAATACTTTTGGCCAGGTTACAATACAAATTGCATAAATTTTATCAATATTATTATATAAACATAGATGAATGAGAATCGGAGTTATCGTAAAGTCAAGTTTTAGCATAATTCCTATGCCTTTTTACTTTTTATGTAAATTATAAAAACATTTTTACGAATAACGGAATTAACAAATAAGTATCTTAACAAACAATAATAAAGCCTTGGGAAGTTGAAATAATATACATAAGAATATACTTTTAAAATGTTTTCAGAAGAAAATATTATGCATTGGGTCAAGAAAATATTTTCTTAGTAACTAGTTTCATTCCTGTACTTACTGATTTGTTCATTTTAGTACTATAGAATTGGAATGTCATAAAACAAAATTGTTAGCATGATGTATTCTGTCAAATAATATAACATAAGTTGGAGAAGCGAGTATTATGCCAATAAGTAGTGTGCACTATATGCATTTTGGCTTATTTCCTGTCTCCACACTACTGTAGACAAATTGTGTGATAGACGTAAAAAATAATTATGCATTATGTTCTTATTTATAAACAAAAATTTATAAGGGGGCTATAATAGTAATACTATTACGTATGTAAAGAAATGTACATTAAAAATAATACTACTTTAACATGGTACTGCGTATTTATATAAATGTTTATTTTCTGAAAACCAAAAATGTTTCAAGAATCCTTATTTGTTAGATAGTATAAACAATTAAAATTTATTAAAATAAAAAGTTATTTATTATAAAATTGTTTCTACACTTTCGCTGGTAGTCGAGAAATGTCTTTTTTTCATGATTGATTCAATATTATTTTACTAATGATCACTTTCACACTTTTTCTTTAGCGGTCTTATTTACAACACCCAATAAACATTACATGAGTTGACGGCCCATTGCTTGGCGGGACTTTTGTTCCATGGATTCTGCTTCTGCCCAAGAGTGGCGCACATCCCGGAATAACTGGAAACAGGAATCCAATGTTAGTGGAATATCAAATCTTCATAACACATTAGACATTAGTAATATTGCTGGGAAGAGTGCATCTTGTAAACAAATATTGAATTAAAAAGATATGTGTGATTTTGTGATATTCATAAAAACCTTTTATAGTGAGGGAACATTATTATTATATTTTTTTTAAAAACCCACTAAGTCCAAATAAATAAATAAATAGTGAGTTTTTTTAATGCTTTTTACACAAGGAGTGAGTTTTCTGTTGGCATTTTATTTACTAATAGATAGGTAATATAAAATACAAATAATATTTTTATGGTAGTTTTATTATTAATTATTATTAATTTATATTGTTTATGTACATATAAGTATAATCGCTTACTATTTTAAATATCACCGCACGCTCCTGGGGTAAAGAGTTTTGTAAAAATGATTGTCGACATAATTAATAGACGTTTCAATTGTAAAACATAAATATTCACTTACTTGTGATAACCAGGGCTCGTCAGCGAGAAGTTCGTTTAGTATAAGGGTAGTGTCCTTCTGGGGATCCTGTGCGCGCTTCCTCGCAACACGCTTGCTACACTCCATGAACATTAGGTACTTCTGGTGGGATATGCGGCTGTACAGATCCGCTCGGTGAGCGCAGGTTTGACACAGAAATACCTCCTGAAATTTTACTGTTCTAAGATATTCTCTAATACAGTTTGAGTGGTTACTTAATTCAAATGGGAAATGAACTGGCTAAAAGTCCAGCATTAGATAAGTTAGATCACATTGTTTTTGTGGGGAGATTCTGGTATCTAAGCAAAGCTGTCAAAGTTTTTTAATGAATGAGTCCCACAAATACATGTGTATAAATTTAATGCAAGTGGCAATACTATGATGCAATACAAATGTTTAGCACTTTTAGTCATGACTTCATTCTCTGATTAATATTTTTTAAACTATAAATCGCTGCGTAAGTACTAAAGGGTAACAAATCAAAATGTATGTTTTTTACAAGAGAGTAATAAAATATTTGACAGTTGAACAAAAAATACTATCAGTAGGTATAGGTAAGCATTATGCATTAGATTATTGTTATAGGCCGGCAACTTTTGATAGTGTGCCTATATCTTTTGTACTGCTTCTTGTTTGCCTACTGCATCTACATGGTTTTTGAACTGATTGACCGTAGTGGAGTGGACGACTATGCTTGGGAATTTGTTCCAGTCTGAAACCACTCAGATGTATGTTTTAAACATTTACATTGCAACATGTAGGATTGCAACTGACTAAATGACAATTTTGTTTATAAAAGACAACACAAGCAACAATATACACAAAATAATAGGGCATATTGTTCTCTTTAGACAACAAAACTTCAGTGGGACACTTATCATCTGTACAACTCAAAAAACACAAATTATCAATCTAAAAAAATGCTGTTTCAAAATATTTATCAGATTTTTAGCTATGGAAATAATTATATTTTGTTGAAATAGATTAATTATTTCAAATTTCAATTACTAAACTCGACTCTCAAATGGACGTTTTACAAATTCGCGGAATAGGCATTGAAATGGTGATAAGAATATAACCTTGTCCTGCGGCTGCCTGTGGTCAGGCTGGCAGGCCTCGAGCGTGGCGGGGTTGTAGGGCTGGCCGTAGAGGTGCAGCGTGTGCAATGCGCGCGCCTGGCGGCAGCCTGCGCATGGGGCGGCCACGCCCGCGGCTGGTGCGCGCCCGCGGCCTGGCCAGCGCGCCAGTGCTGCCTCCAGCTCGCGCGCCAGCCCTGCGCCCGCCGCCGACCGCCGCTCCTCCGTTATGTCGTCCACCGTCTTCACGTTACTGAGGAAGTACTCGTCTGCAAGTGTTACATACATAGCTATTATTATTCAATGACTATTTATTATTTATTTATTTCTGAAAATTTTGTTTTGCAATATTGTTTGACAGGTAACAGTGTCGCTTATGAAACAACATTACAAGTAAATTCTATTGACATTTTAGGAGCTTATTAAAACTCAACACCTTAAGGTCTACGGTAAAAAGTTCTTAAGGAATGGTGATGTAACAGTGCATTGCACTAGCGGAAACCTCCATCTTTGAATGAAATAATGTGCAGAAAATGTTGTTGAATCTTCTGTTACTATTGGATTATTTTATACTATTATTATTTTAAAAGATAGCTAAGTAAATTAAATGCCATGTAGAGGATGTTTTAGCACCGCTACGGAGGTGTTGATTTTTTGGAATATCATTTTGATATCTTTTTTGTACAAATAAATACATTTTGTAACCGTGTAAAATTAAATTGGTAATTACGAGTATATTATGTGTACAAATTTGGATAAAATATTTTTGTAAGGCTTTCTCAATTACATTAGAAGTTAATTTTTAATTTAATTCTCGTCCTCGATTATTTCGGTCATTTTAAAACAACAAAAAAAACTTTTTGCTTTAGTTACATATTAATATCCCATCGGAGAAGCTCAGAATGAAATCAATACAGCACAAGCCTTCTTTCTTTGTTGTGAAAAAAAAAATTGTAATTTATAACATGAAACGTTTTAAATAGATATGCTATAATATAAAAAATTTTAAAAAACAAACCTTGTTCTTGGAATATTTCCATTAGGAAATTAGGGTCTAACGCATGAGATATTAATGTCTGAATATAAACTTCGAAATTGTCTTGATATATGATTGTATCTTGCATTCGTTTTTCAATAAATTCATTATCATCTAATCCAACATCACTTCGTACAAGTTCTACTATTGTTTCTAAATGATTCTGCGCTCTCACTCTCACGGGTACTTGAATATAGAGTTTCTTATTTTCTGAATTCCAAGCAGCATACTGTAAAAGTAATAAAAACTCATATTGTCTGTAAGATAAATATAATATAGGAAATCTCATTAAAGAACACCGTCCATACCGTGGAAATATTTCTGTATAAAACTTTTCCATTTTGTTCAAAGGGTTCATACTTTTGTAAAAGAGTCTTCCCATCGACTCTCCAAATAGCTGGCCACGCCTCGCTTAGCTCAGATTTAATGGCTACAAATTCACCCGACTGTAATAAAGAATGATTAGATTGACAAACCCGAAAGAATGTTTTAAGATTGATCTTATGCAACTGTACCTACATTATATAAAAAATCAAACTACCAAACAAGTAAATGTTCTATAAATAAAACCTTTGATAGTTCAAGGCAGTAACAGAAATTTACAAGTCAGCCTAAATAAAATTTCTATATTTAATTTTAATTTGTCTATGACATTTACAAATCTGTATTGTCAGATCATTACTATTTTTCTACAAATAGTAATCTGGAATCTAAACTACTTTATAATTTACGCTTTGAAAATATTTTTATTGGATTCCTTCAAATATGGCCGCTGAATATTTTTTGACATTTCAACACACCAACGGATCTAAGGAACAAACAGACCAACATTCGGCCATTAAGGTAACGGCGAGGTAATAGTATTTCAAAAAAGAATAATAATGGATGTTTCCTACAGCCCTACAGCCTGGCCCGCAGACTACAGACTTTTTATCAGGCGATAGTTTAATCGGGCTTTTAATTAGTAGGAAGATGTATGCAAGTGCGCATACTACAACGATCGTTGTTGCATACATCTTCATACTGATTAAAATCGCGACAACTATCGCCCGATAGAAAGTCTGTAGTCTGCGGGGGCTCTAAAAGTTTTTATACATCATACAAATTAAAGCAATAACCCTATATTTATTGTATAAATGACACCTTGATATAAAATACTACACTGCAGAAAGGATTAAGAATGAGGTTATGTATAGTTACTTGATATGGCATTTCCTCAGGCCTGGTGTTCACAGTTTGCTGTATGACAGGAGTGGATTGTTGTAGAGTCCTCTGTTGGCTCAATTTCTTGCTAGCTGCGGAGTCGTCTTCTGATGAATAATCCGCATAATCTATACCAGCGCCATGAGCGGCAACTAAATCAGGCCATTTTATGAAGAAATTCTCTTAATACATAAGTGAATGATAAGCTATTCACACAAAACGACTTACCATAAATTATTCCATACATGGGTATTTAATACAAATTGAAATATTTTGAAGGGAATCTTAATAGTTGTATACATACAGGGATTATGGGATGGGAATAGAGAGAACAAAAAAGGGTTAGACAAATTGAAACGCACAAACACAATATTTCATCGGATTGGACAGGCGTGAATATTTTTCCAAGCACACTGGTGAGTATGTAGTAAGTATGAGTGGCGTACCAGAGAGGATGTTGCGTGTGGCCGCTCGCCCGGCGCCCGCCAGCGAGGGCCGAGCCCGCCGCCACCCTCCACCACTCCTCTCCTCATCCTCCTCCTAAATTCATACTCAAATGGGTATCAGGCCAATACATTCCACAAGCTAAAGGTGCGCCCTATACTAACACATCATTCCATTTTCACTCCTTTCATATGTATTTTACATCTACTGCTGTTATTGCTTCTTTATTTCCATCTACTGCTGGACACCAAATTTTTTTTTTTTAATTAAAAAAGCTAGTTTTAAAATTTAATCATACATATTACACATTTGTTGACTGTGTGCGATTTTCTACAGTAACTCACAGAAAATCAATTTGTTGCAAGCTTAAAATGTTAAAAAGTCTAATATTTATAAAATGGAAGGTACAACAAATTTTTCATAAGGATTGCAGTATTTTAAATCAAAATACGCATTACGGTAAAGCTTTTTCTGTTCTATTGCGAGATAAATCTGCACAATATGCAAAATTACTTTTTAATTTATCTTTAGGATAGGTTCCAAGTCGACAGCTCAAAAACAATTTAATTTTATAAAAACATCACATGTAAATTTGTTAGTGAAATTGAGTTTTAAATGCAGTATTGTTAAGGATTAAATTCCGCGTCGAATGATGCGTCAATTTTATGAAAAAAACTTTATTGCATATAAATAAAATACATCCGAAAATATTATACGCTAACGACACTTATTCTAAATTCAGTACTTAAGTTCTCTATCTCCCGAGCTCTTGTCCAATATACAGGTTGCGTTTATCCAAATACAACTAATCGAGGAGAAACTACAATATTATTTTTGTGTTTATTATAACTCTGTAGATTCCTAAGTCAAAAAATAAAAAAATTGTTTACATAATATACAATACATGTAAGGTTATAAAATTTTTATTTCAAAGAAAATAAAGTAACATTATGGCATGAAAATGTAAAATCGAGATTTTTTTTTTTTTGAGAAATCTGCTTATTTTGGAATAAATTTTACCACCAAAATTAGGTGTTTCCCATATCGAAAATTTATTGTTAAGTTATGGGTAACATTACAGCACCCTGTATATGGCTCAATATGGCTCTTAGAGAAAACTAGCACTAAAAACGCGCGGTGGCAACTTACTCAATCTCCACTTACTACTACTCTATCTCCATTGTCATAATTTTCACGGTGCATCTTTTCTCTATCTCCATTTATAAAGTTGAAAATAACGTGTATTAAATGTGTTTTTTCAAAATATTTTTAATTCATCGGCTCAATCATGACTCTAATGAAGACCTTGAAACATAAAAAATATATGAAAATATATTTTAAGGAAGATATTCAATAAAAACCTTCTCCTGTAAAATGTTGCTACTGGTCGATAGAGAACTTAAGCACTACATAGTGTGACTTATTCAATAGGCGTATTTCTTAAGTTGTGTTCCCTACCCCGACTGTCACCATCGTGCAAACAGTGCATCATTGAAACAGTGAGGAACATGAGTTTGCCATCAATGCCTACTTTTTGAACTCTTTCCAGAGTGCCTGATTTCAATAAAGCGAGATTTAGTCGGTCCGCTCTCATGATTTAGACTTATGTAATTTTTTGTGGGGTTTTTTGGAAGCCTGCATTCATTTATATATTTAAAATTTATTTACTTGTACATTTACACCATGTAACAAAACTCGATGTACAAACGGGAATCCAGTGAATCTACATCATATTTGGAGTCGTAGTGGGTTTTCGAGTAAATTGAGTAAGTCTTTTACAAATTGTTACAGGTCGCGTCATGTAAAAAGAATGCTGGAAGAAAGTGAAGAGGCTGTGTTTACACATGGGTCTCCCCAAATAGAAGTCAGCGTTCTTTTTAAATGAATACATATCGACGCCTCCTACGTATAATATCGCACCACAAATCGTCGATTTTGAGTTTTTGGTGGATTTCGTCTGTATGTAACTATATCTTTAATTCTACCAAAAAAAAAAAATTATTTTGCCAATAATAAGGGATTTTTTGGGGCGTATTTTGTCGTATCTACAACCAATGTGTATGAACGAAAATATTTTCAAATGCTCCTCCTGTAAAATCGCATTTTGTGGGTTACGATATTATACGTAGGAGGCGTCGATATATATAATTCATTCAAAAGTCATATTGCACATTCGACTATAAATAAATATGATGTAGATTCAGCAGTTTTCGGGTTGTACTATGAGTTTTGTTACTCCATGTATATATATTTTTTTAAGTCTAACTTTTACTATGTACTTACATTATTTAAAAAAACATTCAAATATTTGATTCATAAAATGGGTTTTACTGCATTTTGAAAAAAGGAAGTTATGTTGCAGCACCCTATAATGTTTTCATTTTTTTAACCCATTTGGATTTTTTTTAAATATGCCCAAGAATTTTGAATTGTGTTTTTTCCAAATTAGAGAAATGCTACTCCACCTTTACAATTTTATACTTGAAATGAAGACTTTGGTGTATCTAATGTAAATAAATTTTGGTTGAATAATTTAAAAAAATGCATTTAAAAGAAATCTTTTCTGATTTGCAAATATTTGTAGCTGTCATATTTTGGCGGTTGATATGAGTTAATGGAGAAGTCTGCACTTATATGTAGAAATAAACATATAATAACTTTTTTATGAAAGTAACTATTTTTTTATGTAATTTATATTGGTACCTATACGTATATTACACACAGAATACTAAATGTTAAATACTTCTGTTAAATTACTGTAAAATTCGAGTGTTTTAAAGACGCACCTTCATAAACAATTCTACAAGTATTTGAAAATTCATGCCAGGACATTATAAAAAAGAAATAAAAATGAAGATACATAGCCTGAAGCAGTTGCATCCTTCAAAATTTTCCAGCTTGGAAAAAAAGAAAAATCATTCTGTTCTAGTTACATTTTTGAACAATTTTAGTTTTACTTTTAAACCTCTTCACATATTTGTATTTGCGGTAGGTCAAAAACACGTCGCGGGCAGCAGCGCTTTGGACAGCCCTGATTTAAATAGATAAAATATGTAGTATAATTTCATTTTGATAATGATTAAATTACACATTTGTTTCGTTAGGTAGGTATATTATAGAAATTCACTCTGCTTCGGGCTACCTAAAGACAAATATAAAACATGCATAACTACACTAAACACCATAAAGGATAAGTAACATTAATTAATAATTTCATTCAATACTAGTCACACTTATTTTTTATACTGATGCGCCTAATTGAATTGAATATTTCATAAAGAATCTCTTATACTTTTGGCCCAGATATTAAGGCCTGGTATGCAAGCCTATAACCAGTGCCTCAACTCTCTTTGAACATCATGCAGCTTTCCGTGTTTATCATATTTTGTGGTAATTGACTTATCTTTACAAAAATGTTATTGAACGAAATTTGACTTGCAATATGTTTGATTTTATCCACTGACAATAGTGCAAAATTTGAATAAAATATGAAAATTTTCACAGAAGAAACTCGATTTTAGTTCAAAGGATAACTCTGCGATAGTTAAGTGATACAGATCTAGAATTGCGCGACTGGTTCAAAAATAATGTTTATTTACCAATGTAACTTATTTAATTCACGACTAACACTTAAAAAGTTATTCAATGACTTCTTTTATGGCTGGAATGATGGGTTTTTCCAAAAA
>JAGVSP010001180.1:0-134211 GCA_022494985.1 Micrasema minimum
TTTGTATTGTTCGAGAATGTTTTCATAGGGTAACCCCATGTAACGTTTGGATAGCGCTCTCAAGAACATTTCCCATATTAAAAAACTTGAAGAGGCAACAATGCTTAAAAGTTCGCATTAGTAGAGCATAGGGTCCCGGTTGAAAAAACTTTCGCCAAAAAAAAAAAGTTTTCGGAGTCAAACGAACCAACCTTGACCATTAAATCGCCCGAGTTGTTTTCTCGGTGGACCAATTTTCTTAGAAAATTATTCCTTGTATTTACTCCACAATATTCACATAAGAAGATCTAAATACGTTAAATGCCTGGTGTGAACTAAATGACATGCACCTAAATGTACAAAAAATGCTACAAGATCACATTTACAAGGAAGAGGGACACAGAGTAATATTACATAAAAATTAATAATATCGGTATCAACTCAGTTAACACTATCGAGATCTAGGAATAACACTTGATTCTCACTTCACATTTTCTAATCATTTTACCCAATATCAAGGAAAAAATCTTTAAGAATGCTAGGTTTCATACATAGAATATGCAAACCGTTTAAAAAATTCCCAAATCCATAATTTGTTTGTACAATTCATTAGTGCGTAGAAATTTTAGAATTTGGAAGTGTTATTTGGTCGTCGCACTATATGACATATATGTAAATGTCATTGAATCTATACAGAAAAAGTTTCTTCGCAATCTAACATTGAAATTCAATCTTGGCCAAACCCTACAATTTTTTATGATCAGCGCCTTTTACACTTTCGTGTTGTTGACAAGTTGGAAGTTCGGAGAAAAAATTGCGGAAATATTAACTATGAATATTCCAAGTCGGCGGTTGAGATCGCATAAAACATTTTTTGTCCCAACTTTTAACATTAATATGGCGCACTTTAATTCCTTATCTCGAATGTTAAGACTGTACAATGACATAGAAAAACATTTAAATATTGATGTATTTAATGATAGATGTATGTGGTAAATTCAAGAGGAACTTGAAACCTTTTTGTAACCTCTGATCGAACATATTAATGCAAACTATTTAAAGCTTCTTAAACCTGTAAATTGTGTACGAGAATAATAATGCTGTGTAATTCTGTAATTGATGTGCAATAAAACCGTGTATGTAATTATTATGATAAAATGTAAAATGATAGATATTGTCACATTGTAGAGTTACCTGTAATTAAATAAATAAATAAATAAATAAAGTATTTTTACTTCTTTTTTTTTCCTGGATAATAATATGGAGTCCTCGGCGACTAAACGTCTAATAACGAGGCGCATTGAGATCTTTATTCGACATTTTTTCGGGGAAAACTCGTAGGTCGTAGGACTATGCATTTTTAGAGTCCTCACTTCTATGTTACGCTTTGTTTCGTTTTGTGGCGATCGATAATTTAATAATAATATTCTAAGACTCCTTTTTGGCGTGTAAAATACGCCTAATGAAATTTTCTACTGATTTATAAATGAATTTCAAATCATTTTACGTCAAATCAATACAAAATTTCATAGAAATTTTTACAAAATAATAAGTTAACTGCCTTTGTTGGAAACATATACATAATAGTAAAATAAATATGTTATATAAAACAATATATTATCATGTAGGTATTATATCAATTGGATTATATTTTAATAATTGTCCTGTCCAGGTAAGTCCGCAGAACCTTGTTTACAAAATTTGTATCTATCCTGTAGAGAAAATGACAAGTGCTTTCACTTTTTTCTTGATTAGCCTATTTTGACTTAATTTCACTTGGAAACTTTGGCACTGCAACTTGCTTATGCATTTGCAACAGCAAAAAAGTCCTGCATAAAATAGCTTGACTGACAGGAAGTCACCAGGGACTCTATAATAGTCGTGGGTGGAGTTAGGATCGACCCCTCACTGATCAGCCTATTTTCATCAGTTACCTACTAACAACCGACATACCTCGAGTCTGTGGAACAAATTCCTTACATATTACATGTGACGCTCTCATTCATGAAAAAGTTCAACACGTCAGTAAAATTTTTTGTCACGTCTTATAATATCTGGATCTAGTTTGACAATCGGTCAAACGCGGGAAATTCAGAAAAAATGGCGCTCCTGACACAAGCTTCCGAGACTTTGAATATATGGACCGGCTCTATTCTCAATTTCCTCCGCAATTTTTAAAAATCTGTTCAAGTTTGTAAATTACTTGTAAATAAATATTTTTCATAAAATTATTTTTTGTATTATGTAGGTACACGAACTTAGACCGATTAAGTTAAAATTTTCAGGTAATAAATTATCGTGACTGCGTTTGTTGTACGTTTGACCTTTTTCACTTTCACGAGTGTAAATTATGACGAATTATTAATATTTTTAAGGCAAAATGATTTGTTTTATGCAAAGTTTTTTTTTTGTTCTGTAATAGGTGTTAAAAAGAAAGATAAATTCCAGGTACGGTCATCTAAAGATAAACTGGCCTTTCCTCTGAAATAAACGTCAATGGGTCAACCGCGAGCTCCCGATAATTCCGTATGACGGCAAACACAGAACTTTACAGAAATAAACGACGCGTCCAGACGCCTCACGCCCGGGCCAGTCACCGGAAAGCGTCTCTCCGGGACGTCCGCGCCACTTTCCGCTACCGACCGAAATACTAACTCGAAAGCTCGCCACAGCTTTCAACAAGTTTCGCTGACTTAGCCATACTTCAAAAGCTTTTAAAGCTTACTCAAGACTGATTACAAAAGTCAAAAGTTTTTGAGAGTTTTAAATAAAACCATTTTGCCGAAGAATAACTAATTTAAAATTTCGTTTAAATAACGTTAAGTTTAAAAGTTTGGAGTGATAAAACACTGATTTAAAACCATTTTTGATATGCAATGTCATTTTTTATCCTGTTCCAAGTTTGAATATTTTGTGTGGTGATTTTTACCTTGTGTTTGATGGCTTGATAAGTTTTTTTTCTGCATACCTACAAAACAAACAATTAAAGATACCAAACTATCGGATTACGACACTTCGGAGCACAGAGAGAGCCAAATATCATCTATCGCCACATAAGTGAGTAACAATAACTTGAGACAAATCTGTCTATTTAGACGCTGCCAAGGATACATACATTGTACCTATAGATATTACGATATTAGTGCAGAGTACAATATGTTAATTAACATCTAGGTAGGTAAATGATGCCATGTTATTAGAAAGTTTTTTTTATACGATGACAATAATTGTCACACAGTCACACCAAATCTCATTAAATTCTTACTTAAAACTGCATTTACATAAGCAATAATCTTATGAGGTGCATATTATAAGTATAATGCGCACTTTATACTGGACCGAAAACTTTGCAGTTTCTTGTTCAGAAAACTGTACAGTCTGTCAAAAGACACGCTCAACAGGTGTATTTTTTAAGCACGATCATAAGTTATTATCGTATGTTTGCACACAAGAAATTGTTAATATAGCTAATAATATAAATATATATGTTTTTTAACGTTTTTAAAAGCATTCAATATATCAACATCTACCTAAACGTTGACATAAAAACATTAATTGTCAGGTCAGCCAAACGTCGCGCGGACCATTCAATATTCCATACAGTTTTCGCTTTATACGAGGCAGTTTGCAAACTGCACAAGAAACTGTACAGTTTTAAGTCCCATATAAAGTGCGCATTTACATAAAAATCTCTACCTGAGAGCCAAAATGCCTAAAATGTTATTTGGCTTCTTGGCTATAAACTCAATTTCTCTAATTTTAATAAATCAATAAACAACTCTAGTGTTTACTGGCGGCAGCCTCTCTGGTATTAAATCCCATTTAATCCCATTGATCCTGAACGGATATTAGATGGCTGTTAACGGAAATTCATTGCACTTTGTGTGCCAATGCAGTGCCCTATCCACCATATGGTGCGGAAAAAAAAATATAGGGAGTAGCCCGAATAAGTTAGTAGTAGTAGTAGTAAATGGAATTTTCTGTGTACTTATATTTTTATATTCGAAGAAAACTGACAATATGTGCCTTCCAACATTTCGTCAATTAAACAATAAATAATAACATTCATTTTAAATTAGGCACCCTATTAGAAAAATAGTTGGTAGAATAACCGACCTATCCACCAAAATATTTGGTTGCCCTTACCCTTGAATTCCTGACCAAAGTATTCGGAAATATTCCTATTAAAACGAATAAATTGTCGCCGAGAATTCAAGTTCCTTGTGTCTTGGCGAAAACACAAGATATTTTTATAAATCTGCCAGACAGTATAAGAATGCAAAGAAACACAATTTATTTTATCGAAAACAAAAGCTCGTTGAGTCGATTTACGCGTAGACTTAATTATACGTGATTTATAGCATTATTGTTAATCATAAACAAAATTAAACACGCTCTTCCGAAAGTGTCCAGGAAGTTGTTTGTGAAAGGAATATGGAAGTTAGAAGGAATTTGGTGAATATCATAATGTTAGTGTAAGCATAGTTATCAACATTTTTGTGAAAAATCTTTTTTTATCATTCAGAAGGTATATTCAGAAACACCCTCCCGAAAAATACATTGAAGAATTATTTGTCATAAAATGTTAATTTTTTAAATTATTTAACGTATTTTTCATTAGGTACTCATAACAACGCAATATTGATGTAGGTATAAATTAAAATCACTTAAAGATTTATTTTAAAACATAAAGGACTTTTCAATACTGAAACATTACTATCAACAAATACGAAATTTACTTTAAGTTGGTTGCATTAATTGCACTTCGGTCAACGAAAAATGGAGAACTGGTGTTTTTGAACGCAATGAAACTTTTTTATTATGGTAGTGATAATGCCCGAAAAAAAAATGGAGTACCTAAATATATTGAATATCAATTCAATTAAAATCCCCAAAGTGCGATTATCTAAGTCTCGAGAAATCACGAGAAATGCTTAGTAAAATAGCCACACTGTTATAAAAAACCAATTTACTGGAGTGCCTTTAATGCAATCCAAAACCTTATAATATTTTTAGCAACATTTTGAATGTGTACAAATACTTGTAGACAAATTACTGGATTATACCCATGCTGGGCTAATATCAGAAATTATTGATATCCCAACAGAGACAGAGAAACTCACATTCAAAATGTTGTTAAAAAGATTTACTGGTTAAAATATAAAGTAAATAAAAATTGTAGAGACATTTTCAGGCGTCTTCTAGTAAATAATTAAGTTCGGGTGAGCCTTTTTTATTTGATTTATTTTTATTTTGTATTTATTCATTTGCACATATACTTATACAAAGTTAAATTACCGCTAAACTGCTTAACAGTTTTAAAGCAGGATGCCTACACCAATAAAGATTGATTTCCAAAAATGCTTAACAACCTTCTCAACAGATGTCACCAGTGAGAAAATCACTTGTAAAGTGAAACGTGGCATGATAATTCATACTAATAGAAGTTCCGAAATTTGTCATGTATGGTTATCAGCTGATGGGGAATGTTGTAATACATCAAGTGGCCACTTAACCCAGCCAATGACATGTCATAAGCCCTGTAAACGCCAGATAATCCACATTCGTTTCCAGAGTTTCTCTGTCTCTCTTGGGATAACAATAATATCTTATAATATTTACTCAACGATTAGCACTGCAGAAAGAAGCAAACATCTTTATTATTTTATTTTATACACAAAATACAATACACAACACATGATCGTCTTAATTCTTAATTGGCTGTTAAACCCCTCTGTGTATTTGATTATAGTTTAAATACGCCAACACGTGTTGCGAGCTGAAAGCAACGCTTTAGTAAATTTAACAAAACGATATCTTATAATACGAAAAATGTTTCTTTACTATCTACTGTAGGTAATCTTTGGATACCTTCCAACTCATTTTATCTTGTAAGGTTATATCAATATTGAAGTTTTCTTAACTAACTGTTTAGTTTAGAGTCAAAACAATGCAATGTAAACTACATTAAGGGTTGATTGGACGATATTACTGCATATATTACTATGGCCGCCCTTATCACATTAAATTGTATCTAAGTGAAGGTACTTTATATTGATAAATACACGTAAATAAATCAGTTAGTCATTTGTTCACGAAGCATTGGATACCCTTCATTATTACCCTTAAATAAAAAACGATCTCTCAAATGCCCATTATACCTTAGAACTTAGATGAACTGACTGTTACTACTTTCCCTTGTACGCACCTAATGGTGCATAGGGCACTGCATTGGCACACCAAGTGAAGTGTATCGTGATAATTTATTAGATGAAGGCAGATCAAGGTATTATGCTTCAGTGTCAGTTCAAGGTAATGAAATATTTTTATGACTAACGCTCATATTATACGTATTTTTCAAATTAACCCAAAGAATACAAAAAAAAAAACACAGGTAGATACATCAAAACATTTTCACTCTGAGACACTTTCTTCTCATCATTACTGTTTTTTTTAATTTCTTCTGCTTGGATAACCTTTATAGTGTACATTAATGATATTTTTAAAACAGTTTAAATAATGTTTAAATAATGTTTAAATTAAAATTAAACACGAGAACTTTGGTTCATTTACTACTAATTTCCCTTATCCGCACCCACTGGTGCATGGGGCACTGCTTTGGTACACCAAGTGCAGTGAATCTTGATCATAAATTCATGTGATTTTAGGTTCACAAAGGAGAAATAACAAAATGTATTTTAAATAAGGATACACATTTTATTCTTATGTAATACTAAAGCTACTAAGGAATGTGACCGTATAAGGGGTTTTATTTTATAATTGAAAAATAATATAATACAAAAAACAATGGTTCACAAAGTCCCTAGAGTTGCATGTTTTTAAAAATAAGTATTTGTGTTTATTTGGCTGCCATCTTTAGATATCCAGAAAAAAATACCAAAAAAGAGGACAATCCGTTATTTTAATTCCATAGAATTAATGATTTTTTTCAAAATCTGAAAATAGTTTAAAGTAGGTTGGTATTTGAGATATTTTTTATAAAACTTTGTGGCTTTTAATAAATACGAAGTTACATTTTGAAAACACCAAAATTTATATCTAATCTAACAGTTTTGTTCCGTATAAAGTGCGCTTAATACTTGTCTCAGGTGTAGCCTTGAGGAACCAATATCTTTAAAGCCTTATAAATGTGATAAAATGGCTGATATTTCTATTATTTTTGTCTACCAGTATTGAGTATTGTAAAAACTGTCTACAATACAACACGGGCCAAACTTCCACGGTTGGTCGGTGGACGAAATAATCGTCACTAGTTAGTTGGCATAAGATTTGGGCGATGAAAAAATTTAAGAGTCAATGCCAAAAACGTTTTCTTTTCTATATTATTGTTATTATAATATACACTATCCATCTATACACTATTGTGGAGTGTGGATCTTCTTCATTGATATTGTTTCAAGTGTTTTCCGAGAGCGGTAAGGCTATTACGGAAACAACTTTTGAAATACCGGATAATGCTATATGCTAACTTCATTCATTACTTTTGCTTTGACGCCATACAAATTCTGTCGCAAAGTACCGAAAGAAGTTAGCGATATCGCCTGGAATTTGAAAAGATGTGTCTGTGCCACGCCCCAGATTGCTCATTTCTATTTATTGCGAACGTTTGATTTATGACGTTTAAAATATTTTCTGTGTATAGGTGTGCTGTATATTTGTGTGTACTCGTGTATTCTAGACCGATAAGGATATTTTATTTATACTTTGGTTTTGTACAAAATGTTACCAGTCTGAAGATGCCTGGGCGAAAGAGCTCACTGAAAATAAAAATAAATATTTTGTTCAACTTTATAAAAAAAAATTTAAACAATTAATTTAGATTTAAACTATATTACTAGGTTTACATCTTATGTATTCTAACTTAAGGAATTATCATCAACAACGAAAAAATTAAAATTCAAAGACACTTCGTATATTTTTTTTACAGTTGCCTGGCAATGGTTGCTGGACGATTGCGATAGGGACATAGCATAACCAAATCCATATAAGACCATTCATCGGGCAATTCGATGTGCCTCTAATTATTCAAATAAATATTTTATTTGAATATTACCGAAGTGCAAAGTACTTTGCCCCATCCCTGGTCACTAACCCAAGCCCATTCTCTATAAATACATTTTAACTTTATTCTCGAGCTTTTCCGATAACGTTCACGCACTTAAGAAATGTTATAATTAAAAAATGTTTACTTAATACCATGCGTAGCCTACATGGAGTAACAAAACTTAAAGTACGACCCGAAAACTGGTGAATCTACATCATATTTCGAGTCGAATGAAAACGTGTAATATTAAGACTTTTGAATCTGAACTTTAAAAAAATTCTCGTAAAAGTTTTCACAAGCACCGTAGATTAAGTAAAATTGTACAAATTCTCAATCCGATTCGGTTATATTACAGGAATGTTTCAAATCAACCTGAGCTTATTTTTGAGGAGAAAAAATATATGAAACGGATCTGCGTTCCGACTATAATATGTGGTGCCGACTTTCGCACTTTGGTGTAATTTAATAATTATTTATTGAATAAATTTGATAAATTATCATGTATCATTTGTTTAATTTATGAATTCAATTGAAACGAGCATTGTTTTTAATGAATGTACTCAATAAATTGAGCTGTCAGATAGTCTGTTAACAGCTTTCTAGGGAGGCTGAATGGCGGCCATCTTGTTTTGCGATAGAAGCCTGTATGTAGATTAATATTGCATAATATAGGTATAAATGACTCGGGACGCGGTCCGCTTGCTTGAAATGTCGCTACGGGGCGGGGGGTTTAAAAACGGAAACTAGGAACAGTAAATGAAGTTACAAGGAGTGACGTCATAGTTTACGATTTTAAAATGCATATTATTTTCAATATTTATTTTTTATTTTTGCGTGCATTTTAGAGATATTTCATCCTACTTCAAAGCTTTTAAATATTTGGGTCTACACGAAAACATTTTTAAAATTAATTTCCGGGTAGAACTGGATTTCCATATTGTATTTTTAGAACAATTAAATAGTTTTAGTCAGAAATAGGCCCGGAAATGTCACTTTAGTCGACTGGCGATAGTGCAATCACCTCTAGAACTAGCCTGCTGCAGGCCACAAGCCGGTGCCAGCCAATTAAAAGAAAGTTCATCTAAATGCATTCAAATGCAGTACTTTGATTAAGTTATATTGGTTCGATAAACATTCATTCATTGGTTATTTATTATTGTCTGCAAGCACCGTGAAGACATTATGCTGAAACAACTCATTTTTGTATTTATGTATAAAGTTATAATGACAGTACTAAAAGAACGACCGTGTGACGTATGGGAAAAGGGTTTTATTTAATAAATATTTTGTTAAAAAAATCTTATTTTGAAAAATCCTAAAAACAAATTAATTCAATGTAAATAGGCAATTTCCATGCCCATGAAGTAGTGTCGAATTAATTTGTTCTACTACTGTTACTTCTACTTCGGTACACCAAGTGCAGTGTATCTAGATCATTTTATTACATGAAGGTAAGATGATCAGTCATACGCTTCAGCACCAGTCGAAGGTGTCACACATGAAATATTAATACATGTAAATACATATTTCATATTGACCCCAAGCGGGAATCGAACCCGCGACTCATGCACGGTAGCCAAATGCGCTACCTTAAATTTAATTATGATACTATTAATTGCTTTTTACTGGAAAACATTATTATATCCATAAATTAACTATTCAAAGTTAATTTAAAACCATAATTTTTTTTTTTTTTTTTTTTAAATATATTTCTATTACGTATTGCGTTAATATAAATTAGCAAGGTCCTCACTTTACATAAATAGCTATCAATATATACAAAACTGTGAAATATTTTCTTTATCAATCAATCGATGATTAAACATCCGTATTCATATGCCAAAACATGCTTCTGAGTAAAAATAATCAAAATTGCTCTTTCAGGCAAACAAATAAATATTGCAGTTTCTATAAATTCCCCCAAGATTGCGACTCACGTACGTTTATCTTATTTCTACTATAGGATCTCCATATATCATTAATTAGGCACACATTACGTTTCCAGTATTTAATGGGCTACGGGAATATTAAAAAAGATAAAAATAGATAGTGATTTATATATCTTAACTACGATATATGCAGTACGACCCTTTTTGTGCGCTTAGGAGACGGGTGCTTTTAAAGCATCCGTTTGCGGTCAAACAGTTTTTACAAGCTCATTTTTTAAATATTTTTTTACGAGGATTCTTTTGAATTAATTATTTTATTTTCAACAGAAAATTTTCAAATATTCATTACTGTTCACACAAAAAAAATCGCGGAATTTAAAGATATAGGCCATTTATTAACTATGGTAATACCAACATACAGTTAAATTAATAGAAACATATAGGTACTAGGTACATAATTTAACCTAATTTCAATTTACCATGATCGGTTGCCTACCTTCAAGAACTGTAACTTTCTATATATTTTTTTCCCCAATGAAAATTTTAAACTACTCTAACAATATATTTCAATACATAGGCGAGGGAGACACTTTGGAACGTCAAGTTGAGTTGGAGGCCTTACCTTTTATAAAACTAACTTGGTACAAGTAACCAAATTCTTTTTATTATTTATAAAAAAAATAAAAAAAATAGTAAAATAAAAATAAAATAAAAAAAAAAAAAAAAAAACAATATATTATGTAGTACATTATATATTTAATTTTCTGTTTTTGTTACTGTTAACGCTTATTCTGCGAAAACCTGTAATTGGAGCTTTTTTTAATCATTAAGATGTGTTCTTATATGTTATTGTTCTCTGTTGGTTATCCAATAAAATAAAATAAAAATAAAAATAAAATAAAATAAAATAAAAAAAAAATAAAATAAAATAAAATAAAATAAAATAAAATAAAATAAAATAAAATAAAATAAAATAAAATAAAATAAAATAAAATAAAATAAAATAAAATAAAATAAAATAAAATAAAGTAAAATAAAATAAAATAAAATAAAATAAAATAAAATAAAATAAAAAAAAAAATAAAATAAAATAAAATAAAATAAATAAAATAAAATAAAATAAAATAAAATAAAATAAAATAAAATAAAAAAATAAAATAAAATAAAATAAAATAAAATAAAATAAAAATAATAAATAAAATAAAATAAAATAAAATAAAAAAAAAAAAAATAAAATAAAATAAAATAAAATATATTTTTTTAAATTATAAGAGATATGAATTTGTTTACATTAGGTTTTAGCGAAATGCTGTGTAAATATTTCTTCCTTTGTTATTATTATAAGAATCCAAATATTTTTTATTTTTAACGTAAAATAAAGCATTTGTTTTCCGTTTTTCAGTAAACAGTCGAGAATGGTGAGATGGCTGCAGCAACCTCTACAAGAAAGGCGCTAGCAGGATCCATACATCGCATAAGAGAATTCGAACTAGAGAAGGTATTTAACGCATCTCCATCACGTAACTATCTAATTATTAATTACTTCTTTTAATTATTCAAGAAATAACATTTAAAAAATTATGGAAGGAAGCCTCCCATATTCTTATACTTTATGACAGTCCATGTTTGACGCCAAAGGACTCAACAGCATCCTACAATGCTAAAAATATATTCCTTAACACGGATACTCTTCTTTACACAACATGTCCAAAGGTTTTCCATATTTTTATGCCAAATAAAAAATGAATTTTCGAACTCTGCAAAATATGTATGTTTTGGCGATAACCTCTCGTTTGAGGTGAACCGTTTTTCTCTAAGCCATTTTTTCGTGTTTAGGAAACAGAAGAATAGCTAAATCTGAAATAAGCGGGTGGATGAAACTGAAATTTGTAGTGTAAAACGACTAGTTTTTCCGTGGTGGCGAACGAGTGAGCTTGTGCGATGTCACGGACGAAGAGCATAATATTATTTTCGCCAATTTTTTTAGCAAATCCAGGTTTAAATTGTCTTTATAAATCAGAGAAATTCAGTTACGCAAATGTCCCCCCTTCTTAAATTTTTGAAGTGAAAACTTCTTTAGAATCGTTGGAAGTGATTTGAAACTTTATGAAACGAAAAAGCGAAACTAAAAAGAGACAAACATATAGATCTATGGGATTTAGCCTGCGAGAGAATGAGATAGAACACAGTTTCCGCCGGCTGGCAGTAGTTCCATCTACCTCATGAGATAGATACATCTACCAGTTGATCGCCGGCTCGCCTTATACTTTTATAATGTGTCAAAGGCTATAAAACAGAATTTGTTCTATTCATGTATTTGAAGAGGTAGATTCGACTCCCAAAATGTTGTAGCAAAACCGAGGGAGAAGGCGCCTTGACGCGGTATTTCACAGATATATTGATAAAATAGAAAAAAAAAAACTTTTGTCTCATACTTTAGTTATCATAAGTCGCTAGTATCATTTGTAGAAATTGAAGACATGGGTCATGAATAATAAATGAAAAAAAATTATCAACTGGGTACCAATATTTATAATAAATAAATCTTATAATTATCCCACTCCTGATACTGCATTTATCTCATTCTCTCAAGGTTTCACTTCAACCTGGTGTGAACTGCACACATGTTTTTTGGTGTTGATGTCTTTGAATCCCAAAAAAAACATAGCCATCAGAAACCTCGAGAAAAATCAAATCTGTATCAGCAGGTGGACCTGGCTTGGGCATGTACTCTGGGTGCAGTAATAAATTAGTATCCGGGATAAAAAAAAAACTGAAAGCCTTACTTTTCATCGATAATACAAGTCATTTTAAATTTTATTACACTCCGAATCTTACTTGGTAAATTTTAACTGTCTGGTTTTTTTCCAGGTATGCCTCGCCGAAGAGTTCGACATCCTGCAGATAGTCGGCGAGGGCTGGTTCGGCAAGATCCTGTTGGTGGAACACCGCGGCACGGACACGGAGATGGTGCTGAAGGCACTGCCCAAGCCGTACGTCAGCCTGCGGGACTTCTACAGGGAGTTCCACTACGGCCTCCACCTCGGGGCGCACAAGAACATCATCACAACTTACGACGTGGCCTTCGAGACGGCAGGGTTTTATGTCTTCTCGCAGGAATATGCACCTCTAGGCAAGTAAATCAAATAGGTAACCTTTCGGGCAACAAATGTAGTAAAAGCCAAAACTATTTAGGCCGAAATGGCTTTTAGGTACCCCGCAGACTAGAGACTTTCTATCGGGCGATAGTTTAGTCGGGTTGGGCTGCTAGCGCGCACACTGAATCAACAAAACAGTTGGGTTGGTGATGAGTGCGCAGACTAGAGAACAGTCGGCCAACTGCTCTCGAATTATTTTCCAGTTAATAAACGACTTTTGAAGAGAGGAACAATATTGTCAAGGAAAGTTATTATTGCTGCAATACTACGAAGGAGAAAGCTATCGCCCAATTAAACGATCGGCAAGTGTGCGCGCGTGGAAGAGCGCCATAATTATTATGCTATCGGCCGATAGTTTATCGATAGGATAGTTTAAAGGCAATCGCAAGGCCTATTAAACTTAGCAATCGGCCGATACCGGATCGTTGTAGTATGCGCACTTGCATACATCTTCATACTGATTAAAATCCCGACTGAACTATCGCCTGATAGAAAGTCTCTAGTCTGCGGGGGCTCTTACATTTGTTGCTAGAAGGGTCGTAAAAACTATTTTGGCCAAAATGAACTTTTACTTTTACTACGTGTGTTGTTCGAAGGGTCGAAATACTATGAATTTATAACTTTAAATTAACTTCTAAAAAGAGATACTTATTTTTATTAAGACCATACAAAAACGCTTTAAGTCGATTCAAGTCAATTCTCTATCTAAAATGCTTGAAAAAATCATTGCTATAGTAAAATCTGGGGACTACGATTGTATGGAGAAACGGTCGAGGATCACATGACCATGCGTCATATTAAGATTTTTTTTAAATATATTTAATAATCAATCAATTCTCTATCTAGTTTTAAATGTTGTATGGATGAGAAGATGTATGAATGTAGAGGAAACGAGGGAAGTGTGCTAACACAGAGTGGTATGGCGTTCTATTCTCTCTGCCTATGGTGTGATGGTCAGTTAGTTAGCTTGTTTAAGTTTAGCAAGAAGTTTTGAGTGATTATTTTTTCGTACTATAGGAGACCTCACTTCAAACGTATCTGACACTGGTATAGGGGAGCTCCATACAAAGCGTGTGGCCAAACAGCTCGGCGCTGCCCTGGACCATGTCCACGCCAGGGATCTGGTGCACCGCGACGTCAAGCTGGACAACATCCTCGTCTTCAAGTCCGACTTCTCCAGGATCAAGCTGTGCGACTTCGGCGAGACGAGGAAGTCGCAGACGGACATAAGGAGAAGGAACGAGTGGCTGCCGTACTCTCCGCCGGAGATATTGCACACGGCTGTGGAAGATACATATAAGTTAGTGTTGATTTATATTTGAAAGTTTAGTATAATATTGCGGCCATACCGTGACGTCACGCGCTGATCGGACCCGGTCGGCTCGGTCGTTCCTTATTACGTCGGGGTCACCACTTTTAGTGGTTGGGTTGCCTGCTGGAAGTCTAACAGACATCACATCTAACAGGCAACCCACACATTAAAGTATGTACCTCTCTCTGACTGAAGTCGACTGAAGTTGACAGAAGTTGACTGAAATTGACTGAATTTGACTGAAGTTGACTGAATTTTACTGAAATTGGCTGCATTTCACTGAAGTTAATTGATGATGACTAAAGTTAACCGAAGTTAGTGCAGTATCTCACATCATACTACAGTATGCATAATTCAAACTTCATTGCTTCTTTCAGTTAGCTTTCAGAAAAACTTTGGCACAATTGAATTTTGGTTTGGCAGTTGCAGAATTACCTGTTAACCAAGTTTTTTTAACTAGATGTCCTTAAATTCTCTACTAAGTTAAAGTAACATTTATTTAGTGTATAAAATCAAGATTTTCAAATAATACTTACCTTCATTTTATATTATTCAGGTTGTTATGGTTTCCTTTTTTTTCTAGATTTAAAAAAAAGGTTTAAATAAAGATATTACTAGGTATAGGTCGCGTCAAGTAAAAAGACGCTGGAGGAAAGGGAGGGGGGGGGTGGGTCTGCGCAAGTGACCCGCCCACCCCGCGTCGCAAATAAGGCCGATAATCGTTTAATTCGCTAGTGCGCAACTTGACCGCCAGCGTCTGTTTACATGACGCGAACTATATATGACTACTAATTTTATATTTTTTTTTAGAGCCGTTACTTCTCATGATGTGTGGCAATTTGGAATAGTGATATTTGTATGTTTAACTGGTTGCCTACCATGGCAAAAGGCAGCCTTCGATGATCCTAGATATGTAAGGTAAGATACTTTCAAACAAGCACCAATAATAAGTACTAAAGCAACTTTGGAATCCATATCAACATTTTTTTTTTGTTTCAGATATTTGAGTTGGTACAACACTTCGAACCCTCTTAGAAAGCAGCCCAAATTGTTCAAGCTTGTATCATCGCGAGCCCAAAAAATGTTCAAGAGATTTTTAGAACCTCGACCTGATAAAAGGCCACCTGGATTAGGAGATTTACACAAATACATGGAAGATCGTTGGATGGCCAAAGGAATTAATGATAAAAATGGAACAGGTAACGAAACGCAATAGTTTGTTTGTGAAATAAATTATCTATCCGCAAATGTTTATGTAACATTTTTTTTACTTGCAGCCGGAACTGAAGTTGATGAGCTATGTCCCTCTATGTACAGTTTTCACAGTGATATAGATGAAAAAAAATAAATTGCTTCATGTTCTTTTACAACACGGCATTGAAACAACTGTAGACAGAGTTGCTAAAAAGGCAAGAATTAAAGACTGGATTCAGAATAGCGTCATCACTGAAGAGGATGAAAATGATGTAAGTACTTATTCAATGGATTGAATTTCGTACCATCACCGACAATTCATTGAAAAGAATAACAAACACTTATAAATTACTATTGTGATTTAAAACATGTTTGTTTTTTATAGAATGACGACAGTTACGGCAATAGTATTTACCATTCTGATGAAGAAGATTCTAATAGAAGAGAAACACTTCATCCTATTGAGAAAAATCATCAGCGTTGGTCATCTATGAGATACACTGACGAAAAACACATAAATCCACGAACTGGGGAAGTTTCAGAAAAAAACAGAACAAAAAAGAATCCATGAATGTGTCATATGACATGCAAAATATACAGCCCATCACTACTGCAGATGTCGTTATAAAATATAACACAAGTAAAGATGACAGTCCATCTCATGGATCCATAAAAGATAGCGCATATGGATCTTTAGATAAAGGATCAGTACCTAATAATCATTTACAAAATCAACACTCAAATAACCGATCAAAACAACCACAATATCCTAGTCAACAACTGCAACAGCATCTAAAAAACCAAAATATTACGATGAACGCAAACTCTCCTCATTACAAAAACCTACCGCCACAAAACAATAATCTGAATATGCGTAATGGCAACCTTTCTTCTTCCAAAAGTAGTCCGTATAGCTCTTCTGAAATAAGAAATTCTCAATGCATGCTCCAGAAAAACAGTGCTTCAACATCAACATCAACTTTAGCACGCTCTTCTCCGCAGTCTCAACCAAACCCAGTACCCAGAACTGCAAGGAGTCCAAATAATAAAACAGAAAATTTCAAGTCCTTTGTACCCATGAAAGATAGTCCATACGATATGAACAACGGCTACCAAAAGGCTAATAATGAACCTGTTGACCCAGTTGAAGATCCTTCGATGAATGTTGTGCAAGGTCAAATGAGAATAAATCCTTGCGGAACAGCACCTACAAATAATATCAAAAGTCGGGTCATGAATCCTCATGTAGTTAATATAAATAACCAAGTCAATAAGCCTACATCTGTAAGCAGAGAAAGCATTATTTTAGGTGACAGTGAAACTCAAGAATCACTTAACAAATTAAGACAAATGTTGATTGAAAATAAGACAGGTCTTTCAGAATAATTATTTTTCAGTACCCTAAATTATAGGTGATATAAATAAAAAGGCATAGACTGAAATTACATATTGCCTTAACACTTCTCCAAAATAATTGCTCAACCTTGCTTCATAGCCAGTTGTAAAAATTTTACTAAATTACTTTTTGTAAATATATTTATGGTGTTATCAAAAAGAATACCTATAAATACATACGCAGTTAAAAAGTATCCTTTATCTTTACCTTAATAATCCAGACTAATTGGCTAGCTGCCTAATATCTTCAGGATTTAAAAAAATCATTTAGATGGTTGATGTGTTCGAAAATTATTTCGTAAACCATGAACTTGATATTGAAAAATGGTCTCAAATCAACTTTGTCTAAAGTCTAAAGCATTACCCTAAGAAGGCAGCCACATAAATTTATATGTTATTTTAAAAATGGATAATCGAAACCCTGTCGAAATCCTTATAATAATCGAAGGTTCTTTTGATAGGAACTTGATATTTTTCCAATGAAAATGAATGCTACGTTAATATTAAATCCACATTTTTTATTATATTATATTGTCATGCGAGGTCAGATTACAAAGATTGAAAGGAGAAATCGCCATTCCTTATCCTCTATTAAAATCCCAGAGATGCAAGGATTTTTTAAAATTTTGTATGATGAGGCATCGTGGATTTTGGAATCGAGAGACATACATAATATTAATAGTATTTTTTTGAAGTCGTATTAATTTGGACCCTCAAATATAAATTGAAAAAAAAAACAGTTTTTTCGCTGTTTGTTTGTATATACATAATTTTAAGAACATATTTTAAATATAATCATAATAAACTGCACTGGCTGCGCTTTCCACAAAGGGTAGAATACAACTTCTGTTGGCTAATGTACAAAGCCATGCATGATACCGCTCCAGGGTATTTGAAGGAACTTTGCATTCCAAATAAACTAGCTGAAAAACGTCTCACACTTCGTTCGGCTTCATCTACAGCTATAGGGAAGGTTTTAATACCGATCCGCAATCAGCGCACAAAATTTGGAGAGCTTGATTTTGCGGTTTTGGCCCCTATCTATGGCTTGGAATGCTCTCCTACCAGAATTGCCCAACTGTGAGAATGAAGTAATGTTTCGAAAGAAATACCCATTTGTTCTCTCAATCTTTTGATTAATGTATTTTCTATTCACAGAATGAGTTTTATTCACATTTTATTCACATTTCCCGAGCGACCTTGAGGTATGTTTATACTAAAACGGGGCTATATAAATTATTCATAATATTAATAATAATAACTGTGAAAAACTCGTTATTTCAACTTTAAAATCTGTATATTCGTATATTGATTGAAGTATTTACAAATATTTTAATTTTTTATATCCTGCATCCTGCATCATAAAAAAAACAATTTACTCTAAAAATACAATCGTCTTCTTACTCTTCGTTGATAGTGACAACACTGTAAATTTAAATGACCCATTTCATGTTGTGTTTTACCAACTTACATTATTATATTATAACATTATTTAGGTAGTAGGTATATTAATTTACTCATGTATGTTTTTTACTCAATATAGACAGAAAAAAAACAGAAATATTTTTATTATATGTAGGTACTTATCTATACTCACATATAATTTTTAAAAGACATGTCAGCATGATTTTCAAAACTATTGTTACTTTTTCATTTAATAAAAAGAAAATGTGCAAAACTCAATGTTTTTATTTGATACCCCAAATACTTATACAATTTGTTCAATGCAATATTTATTTATTTATTAAAATAAACGGCGCGTAGTGCCTTTTACAAATTAATTATTCAAAACAAAGATACAAAATCATAATAAAATATCAAAATCTATGTTAAAATAAATAAACATTTCATTAAAACATTAAAAAATATATATGAATGAATTTATAATGCAGTGTTTTTTAAAGTGGGTAATTTCCTTTCTGCGCTAGATACAAATAAATATATTTTTACATCATTTGTGGAAAAAATAATACAGAAAATATTAATAATAAATATTATTATAAAGCACTTACTAGAAACAAAGTTAGGGTTCCGTGGTTAGAATCTGAGACAAATTGAAAGAGTTAGACTTTAATCCTATAACCTACTAATCCTACCTGCTCTCTGACACAGTTTTTCCGACCAAGCATTTGAAATTATTTAGCGCTGTAATAAATTTTAATATTTATAATACATGCATTAATTTTATAATACCCTACACTTGTTTTAAGTGATTTCGAATGTTTTAATGTCATAAATGATACTAAAAATAAATAAAGTGTACCTATCCTTTAAAAATATATGAATGTAGGTAGTATAATATCTCTATTTTCCTGTGAAACACAACATGAATACATATTTAAATAACTAAAGTATTACTTTTTATACACAAAATGGGATAAATAGGTAGGTACTTATTTTACCTATTGATCATATATCTTGAATTTGAAAACCACACAAAACAACCTTATGACCCTTTTTTCGATTTTTGGATGGTGCTTATACACTCAAAACCTCACTTTTCCCTCGAATGTGAAAATACTTAGATACAACAGTTATAAATATGACTTTGGCAGTTTAGCTTTAAAAACTAATTGCAATTAATTTGTTTGTTAACAATTTAGGAATGTTGGCATAAATTCCATTACAGTAGGTAATCTAGGCAAGAAATAACGTAAAGCCTAATTTATACGGGACAGAAAACTGTACGTACAGTTTCTTGTGCAGTTTGCGAACTATCCCGTATAAAACGAAAACTGTATGGAATATTGAATAGTCGGCGAGACGTTTGGCTGACCTGACAGTTAATATTTTTCATGTAAACGTTTATGTAGATATTTACATATTGAATGCTTTTAAAAACCTCGAAAACAAATAATGTATATGTATATTTACATTATTAGCTTTAACTATTTCCTCCCAGTGTACACATCCCTCCCAAGTAGTAAAAAATCGCCTAGATTTACGTTATACAGCACTATACTTAATATAGAAATAATAACAATATTTGTCATGCATTACTTTAAATACAGACTTTCGACACAAATTAAATTAATTGTTTAAAAAAATATTTTTTCATTTATTCGATTTGCTTTCATCAAAAGTTCTTACTCAAAAACATTTAGTATGTTCAAGATTGCCCCAAAGAGATATATTTTTCTTACTGGCAGCCCAATCCCGCGAAGACATTTTATTTTTCAACGCGCTAACGTTTTTTTGAACTGTATGTCAAAACTCATTTACAAATCGCATTATTCTAAAATATTATCTGACAAATGATTTTTGCTCCGTGTTCCTTTACTTTCGGTGTGTATTTGATGTTAAAACACTTTGTATTTTCCTTTGTTGAACGATTTTTTGAAGATAACCCCTTCACTCACCTGTCTTGTCATTTTGCAGATCCTCGTTTCTTTTTTGTTTTATAACCTGGTTTTTATATTTTAGATAAAACGAAATGAAATATCAAGACGCGGGAAGTATTGTAGCGGGTGCGGTAAAGTTGCCTCCTTCGGTTACGACGTTTTTGCAGCATAATAAAGACGAATCTGAAGGTGCCGATTTCTTACGTCTGACAAAATACTTTATTTTACAAGCCGGTATCTTATTGATTTGTTACTCTTTGATTTCAGATGACAGCTTTACTACTGGAGGCGTTTTACAAAATTCTCGTCTAGCTTGGCTCTGTAGTGGAGCTAAATTAATTGTGATAAATATATTGACGGGTCATAAAATTTCGGCATGGACGTTTGGAGCTGTTTTACGGTAATAATTGATGAATATCACGCCAGTGATAAACCACTAATAATTTTTTATAAAAAAAAAATCTATGCAATCTTACCATATTTGCACATATTTCAAGATGTAAAGTGTTTTGTGCTTGAATATAGGAATCTGATTTGCTAATTTATTTTAACTTGAGTAACTCAAATTTATAATGATTATCTTAAGACAGTAACTATAATAATTATATTGTTAAGCAAATATTTAACTATGACAATTTGTTCCAGTCTGAAACCACCCTACTGGGAAAGGAGTTTTTCTTAGGGTTGAGGTGGAATTGGAGATGATAGAGCTTCCAGTTGTGGCTAGTTAAAATTTAATTTTTTTTTTCACAATGTGAGATATTGTTTGCCAGGGAGCCGCTGTGGCGGATCACCTGCGTGCAGGAGCTGTGGCCGCCGCTGGTGGAGCACACGAGCCAGCTGCTGGTGGGGCTGGAGGGCGCGGGCGGGGGCGCCGTGTGCGTGCTGCAGGTGCAGGGCTCGCGCGTGCTGCGCTGCGTGCGCCTGCCCGCGCGCGCGTTGCCCGCCTGGCCGCGGCTGGCCCGCCGCCCGGCGCGCTGGCCTGCTTCCAGGGCGCCGTGCTGGTGGCCACGCACGGCGGGGCCACCCTGGCCATGGATATCAACAGGCAGAGCTGCCTGCAAGGTACGCATCTTTACCACCATTAGATTGTATTATCAACAAAAAAACAATATTGATTAACCCTTTGACTGCGGGTCCCGAACATAGCCGGGACGCGGCGCGGTGCCGCCAGTGCGGGTCCCGAACATAGCCGTTTTCAATATTTACTTGCTCTCTGTGACATCTGTACGCATTTATTCCAAACTTTTTTTGGTTCATTCGATAGATCCATCTTTCCTGTACACAGGGGAATTTTTTCGGCTAAATAATATTATTATAAACATGTCTCCTGATCCCTTTTTCATCGATCGCGCGACATCAGTCGGAAATTGGTGCCGCGCACGCTTGTTGTGTGAGTGTTTATAGTACGTTCGCTCGGGGTCTCAAGTACGTGCATATTTATTTGAATGTCGATTCATTGCTAAAGTAAACATCGTTTTATTCTTCACCGAGCTTGCAATTATTTTTTATTGTTATTGTTTCCTTTTTTATTAAAACCGACCGAGATTTATATTTCATGTGTTTAGTTGGACTAAAATGTTTATTTGGTGCTATATATATACAAGTATATACCTAGTACTTGTTCTGTTGAATGATATGAAGTGCGTATAAGAAACGTTAATTTTTATTGACATATTTATTTACGTTTTTCATAATGGCTCGTAGAAGTGATAATTTATTTGGGAAAGATGATGATAAATATAATGAATTTTGTTATGAATAGTGATTAAGTGAATACATGACGTACCACCTACATGGGAATGTGGCCATTATGATCCTTTTATCCACCAATTTAATAATTCTGATTCAGGTGTAAAATTTCATTTTGACCAAAATTGCAATGAATCTAATATCTTTTTACATTTTTTATCAGTCAATGTGATGGAAAAAATTGTTTTAGAAACAAATAGATATCACAGTGATGTCATAAAGAGTGCCGATTTAAGACCTCACTCGATACTCCGAAACTGGAAAAACGTGACAGTCGCTAAATTATATGTCTTTTTTGCACTGACAATGCTAATGGTAAGAAGCAAGAAGTTATCTGTCACTGAATTTTGGACTACGGACTCTGTTTTATCGGTTAGTGTATAATAATTTATATATATATATATACATACCTACTTATGCATTCATTATGTAGGTAGTATTTTTCAATAAAATAAAACATTAATATAAACATAATTTTGGCTGATTGACTATTTTGAGGTACTAAGTTTATTACAAAAAAAATAATTATTTTTATTTTGAAAAACTGAGTGAACGGACTATATAAAATTATTTGCGTAGTATGGAGGCCTCGAAAAAAAAGGTTTTTATTTTTTTATTTCAATTGAGAGTGATAAAGTGTAAAACATAGTTTTTCCTAGTTTTGGTGGTGCCATCAGACATCTATGAAAAAAAAATTGAGCACCGTAAATAAAGGTAAGATTTTTTTTTATCAAAAAAAGGAATTCTGAAATTAATTCAGCACTGGCGAAGCGCCCGCGCGCAATATATTCAGCAGTCAAAGGGTTAAGCAGCACACAGTTTAAAAATAACTTTTTTTTAAAATTTGATAGAGAAGTAAATTCTGTCCATGTCTACTTGTTTAATTCCTAATATACATGGTGTAACAAAACTCGATGTACAAGCGGGAAACCAGTGATTCTACGTCATATTTGGAGTCAATTTTGTAATTTTTTTTTATTTGACCCATTTGAGAAAATTGAGTACCTACAAAGTCGATTTTTTTTCTATAAATTTTGGCAAATTGCCATCAAACATAATTTATTAGTAAAATTCATAGATTACATAAATAAACAAAATAAAAAAACCGCATTTTAATAAGAATTTGTGCAATTTTACTCAATCTGAGGTACTAATAAAGAATGCTTTTATGAGAATATTTTTTTTCCAATTTTATTTAATCTGCCATACTTATGAAAGCTTTTATGAGAAGGATCAAGCTCAGATTAAAAGTCATATTACACATTCGACTCCAAATAGGATGTAAATTTACCAGTTTTTGGGTTGTACTACGAGTTTTTTACTCCATGTATATGTCAGGTCCACGTCCCTGACAGTTAATTAATGATTGATTGTTTTTGATGACTTTTTCCTTTTCACAAAAAATCTATTTTGGTTTAAAAAAATCTTCATCAACCATTATGTACACACTGCTTCCTTTCTGTCTAATTTTTAATATATTTTTGCATAATTAGAATTTTGTATTTTTTAGCTATTCACTATGCAAACAGTGGCCAGGAGGAGCTGATAAGAGACGAGTTGAACATGGCTAACTTAGTTGTCCTCTCCATCGACGATATTGACCTGATTGAGGAGCAGAGAGAGATCGCCTGTGAGAAGGACGACCACATCGCCATACAAGTGAACGAAGGCTGCTTCCACAATCTGCAGTACATAATGCACAATCCTGACAATACAGTTCGGCTGCGAGCGACCAGAGAACGAGTATTTGTTACGGACCTTTTGTACGTGCCGCAACTCGGAAGTGTGTTCATCGCGTTTAATTTCGGAGCTTTCCAAATGTGGAATCTGATGACTTTGAAACTGGAGTACACGTCTGCGCCAAACTCTGATGGATTGCCAATCAGCCATTTGGGTTTTTTAGTAAGTGTTATCTATGTACAGTCTCAACAGTGCCTGGTTATTTTAAAATATTGATGTCTTAACACAGACAGAGAAGCTCTGGAAATATCTAGGAGTTTACAGGGCTCATGGCTAAGTTAAGTGGCCACTTGACATATTACAACATTCCCCATTTCGCCTAGTTGATACTCAACAATATTTTGTTGATTGATTCGGCATTCACTTTGTAACACTTCATAATGAATAATGATTAAATAAAACACTGTTATGTGTTACTATTGGTTTATTCTATAAAAATAGAATTTACCTACACTACCTGGTTTCGGGAGTAACGTTCTCCCACTTAGCAACTTAGCCACCCACTTAGCAAGCAATTAATTATCAATTTTTTTTGTACAACTTCTTAGTATTCTACCATCACCACTGTCCCAAGATGTGTTTTTTCGATTTTTTCTATCACTTCTATGTATCAATATTTATGTTACCCCTGTTAGATTCTTAAGTATTGCAATTTAATTTTTCTGTATTTTTCTGTATAACATCTGTATTCTAATTTAGTGTCTTTTCACCAGTCGATGGGAGAACGTTACTCCCGAAACCAGGTAGTGTAGGTAAATTCTATTTTTATAGAATAAACCAATAGTAACACATAACAGTGTTTTATTTAATCATTATTGATACTCAACAAACTTAATTTGGTTATTTTTTCAAAAAGAAGACTTGCAATAGATTGTTTTTTATTTCCGACTTCTTTAATCTCAAAATTGCTTTTGACCTCCCAGCCATGATTAAATTATCTCTTGATGCTCACATTTAAATTTTAATTTAGGTTATTTTGTCACTAAGCATTTCATGAATGTGAATGATTTTTAGGAGCCGTGTGATGATCCACGAGCTTTCTGTTACCTGTGGGTAGTGTACTCCTCTTTAGATAGATACGAGGAAGGATTTCCTCTAGCCACAATGTACGCCCTGACTTACGAGGGGAAAACTGCTCTCAGCAATGGGGATTATCTTTACCAAGTAAGTGCTATTTCGATATGAATGTTCATAGTAATATTAAATGTCATATTAATGTTAATATGACATTTAATATTACTATTCAGACGATACATAGACTAAATTTGTAGTTTTTCACAGCCTTTAGAATACAGACAATGCGTTTCTGGATACTTTTACGGGACTTTTCTTTTTTCCAACCAACTGATAATTCCTGTTCATTATCTTAACCTAATGATTCATCCTTATGGTTTGTGTCAACAACAGAACAATTCATTTGTTTTTTATGCCATATCTAAAAATGCATTATGATTGATAATAATTTTTACAGAATTTCGTGACCTGCAATCTCCGTTTCAACATAGAGCTGTCTAGTTTAGAAACATCAAACACGACATTGAAGCAGATGATTGGAGGGAGAAGTCTAGCTTGCCACCCAATCACCATGTCCGTGGGGAAACCGGAAGATTGTGATGAATGTAAGTACTGGTCGTGTAATACGAACATTCTCTTCTGTATAAGCTGCCTCTTTTAGAAACAGATTATGTTGTAAAAAGATGCAAAGATCTAATCAGGCTACATTAAAATCAACTTCTGTTTAGTTTAGACTGAAAAAAGTCATTGACTGTGTACTTAAAACAATATTCAATAATATGTATTTTCTAATTGTTTGGATTAATCTTTGGCTAATTACCACGTCTGTTTCTTCTAGGTTTATTAAATCTTTGCCAGATAGTCTGGGAGTGTTGGACAGTGAGTGCGATAGCACCAGTTCAGTCTATGATGATCATATTTGACATTGACCAATGGTATAAGGAACAAATGCCAGGTAAAGCCAGATTTTTATAAATTTTCCCTACTATTATGTTTTATTTCCCTAATATTAAGTAATTCTAGAAATCCAAACTGTTGCGTTAACCTAATATTATTTGTATATTTTTCAGATTGTACAGTTTTAGAAACAAACAGTTATTTGTCGGTAGTAAATTTAGGTGACACACTCTCGCACACTGCCAGTTCTTATTTATGTGATGTGAGAATCAATCTGGAGTCGCTGAATCCATATTTTTCTGTTCCGAGATTAGAGGAACATTTTTATCCCAATTCTCTTGGATATGGTAAGAATATTGACGGAACATCAAATTATATTTAAAAATGATTTGCTTAGTATTATACAATGATTAGCATTTCACTCCTGGTTTGAACACATGGAGGACAATAGACCAGAGGGAGTTGCTTAGTCACGAAATTATAAGACCTATTAGTGCCATCTGCCTTTTCCATCCGATAGACTATTAAATAAGTGTATTTCTTTAGGATATTGACAATTCATCATTTTTTAGAATGTTACTGCCTAACGAATACGGATATAACTCGCCTATCCACGGTAGGATTGCAGAGACAGATCCTGGCAGCCATTAGTGACAGTGGCCCATCTGTCTTACTGCAACCTGCTAAGTTATTCCAACAGTGTTTGGCATGCGGGCTGCTTCCCCTCTACGTGGATCCCACGCCAGCTCTTTCTACTCCTGTTGTAAGATTATTTCGTATGCATTCAATTACATAAAACTTACAAAAGGCATTTTGAACACCTTTTCTTACAAACACTGTTCAATGGTTCCAGATGGTTTAATTTCAAGCTGAATAGCACAAAATGAGATGACAGATTTCACATATTATTGCCTCCAAATTAACAGGTTAATAAAATACTTTTGAGCTCAGTGATAACGTAATTCAAACAGTGTAACTCGAGTAGAGATCTGTTGAAATTTCACAAAAGTTTTTACTCTCTGGATTTTTACACCATAGGAATGGGCTAAGCTGTGATTGCAATACTTACAGAATAGCACATACTTAAAATGATTTACTACTACTTTCCCTTATCCGCACCCAATGGTGTATTGGGCACTGCATTGGTACACCAAATGCAGTGTTTCTTGATCATTTTATTACATGAAGGTAGGATGATCAGTCTTATGCTTCGGTACCAATCCAAGGTATCCACGTGAAACATTAATATGAAAATGATTTGCACACTCCGTTGCATATGCGGAGTTTCTCACAGTGGACCCTGTTAGCGATCGGCTGCTAGTTTCCGCGTGTCTTCCATTTTGTAGTTCCTCTCTGACGAATTAATCTTTCATTACAAGGCGATACAGCGTCAGACAATCCTGTCCATCGCCCTGGAGTCCCGGCTGCTGGGCTTCCTGTCCGCGTGCGCCCGCGCGTGGGCGCCGGGGGGGCACAGCGCGGCGGGCGCCCCGCTGTCCCTGCTCACGGGCTGGGCCTGGGCCCGCTGCCTGCGCCTCAAGGCGGGCGGGAGCGCGCTGGCCCTGCGCCTGTTCCGCGGCGAGGGGCTGGACGACAGCTCGCAGCGCTGCCTCGCGTCGTGCGCCAGGCAGATGGCCGCCGTCGGGAAACTGCTGACGGGGATTGTGGACTCGTGTGCTGCGCTAATGGAACCGCATGGTCAGTATTGGTTGGAAAGATTAGTAGATAAGGGGGTTATTTGACAAAAATTAAAAGTTAGATCCCGAACATAGCTGATTTCCATGTTAGTAATAAATTCTTAAACGTATATCTATATCCTGTAACAATACTCGATGTAAAAGCGGAAAACTAGTGATTCAACATCATATTTGGCGACGATTATCGAATTTTTTTATTTTATTTGACCCATAGTTTTTCAGAAAATTGAGTACAAAGTAAATGATTTTTTTTCGATAAATTTTGGTAAAATTGCTATCAAATATCATTTATTTTTTAAAATTAATACTATCCCTAAAGAAAAAAAAAAGAAAAAGCTGTATTTTAATAAGAATTTGTCCAATTTTACTTAATATGCCTAATTAAAGCTTTTACGAGAACAAAAAAAAAGTTTTTTCAGGCTCAGATTCAAAAGTCAAATTACACATTCGACTCCAAACACGATGTAGTTTTCGGGTTGTACTACAAGTTTTGTTACTCCATATATAAAAAACATTTATGGTTGTATTTTCAGCACTGAAAGAATTGAAATTGAAACAAAAAACAATTCACGTGGTAGCTCTTTACTTCCAAGTTGTGCAGTGGTTCTTGAATGTTGGTCTGCTACCTGAATTTGATATGGACCACATTCACGAAGAGAATGATGAGAGATTACCATATCCCATTGAATCTTTGATTCGGTATTATCAAAACAGGTAAATTCAATCTATTACTTTCACCTCGGCTTCTATGTTTAATATATAAATATAAATATATTAACACGATTGCTGCTTGCATGTATCAATAATATTAAAATGTTTGTATTCTGTGTTATTTTAGACGTTACAAGCTTCATTGTTTGAACGGTGAAAACCCGGCTCTGGAAAACCTTCAAGACAAATTTTGCCCTCTTTTATTTATTGATCAGTTTATAAAAATTGAATGTTTAGAAGAAAAACTGAAAGCGTAAGTTGAGAAAAAATTATGTTCTACCCATTTGAAATAAATATAATGGATGTATCCAAAAACTTGAGTAAATATTTCCATACTTATTATTTAGTTTACTAAAATTTTCATAATCATTTCTTTACAGATTTTGGATAGAAGATGGAAGCAAAACTAAAGGATTATACCCTCCGCCGTCACTGCATTCGTTATTAAAAATATATCTTATTCCTGAAATTAAAGAGGAGTACAAACACTATCTCGTTCTTTATGTTTTGGTTGATTACGCAACAACTTTTGATGACAGCAGGTAAAAAAAAATACATCCAACTTGTTACTTGTTTGTTACTATGCCAAGTTCTATGAGATTAGTTATATTTATACTCATAATAATGAATGTAATTTATATGTTTTAGATATGAGAAAATAATTAGGCGCCTGATGCAGTTCCCTACTATGTTTGGGTTCAGTAACACCGGGCTCAAGATCACGGAAGCATTCTGGCACTTGGATCATAGGGATTTTGATGTAAATATTGTTTATTATTATCAGTACCTATCACTAGTGATACATGTGTTATAAATCTTTAAATTTCCATTATCATAACAGGGTATTGTTTGAATAATGAATTATCCAGTAAAATACATTGAAAAATGAATATTTATACATGACTTATCTAACATGTTCATTAAATAATATTGTAAAGATAAGTTTGTAAAGAAAAAAATAACCCAATCGAAAATATATGGGAAATAAATTTGTAATACATGCCTACAAGATATAGGCAAACCACCAAAAACTGCAATCAAGTAATAATACATTTTAAAAACTACGGACAGGTGAAGTAATGGAGGATAAATTTAAATATCTTCAGTAATGCAATTATCAAATTGAATGGACTTTGAATAAATACAAATAAATAGATGCATCTCATTACATGTTTTTTGTTTCCAGTTTGCGTTGGTCCAACTGCAAAGTTTACTGGCGGGAGGCTGTCTGAAGCAGTGGCAGCACAACGTAGTCCTGTCATCCCTCCTGGCCCAGAAGAAGACCCAGTCAGCCCTGCAGTACTTGCACGTGCGTAATCCCTACGCCACCGTGTGCACGGAAGGGACGCCCAGTGAAGAGAACGTCATAGTTGACGACTGGGAAGCTTGTTGCAACCTGTACCTGTCCAGGGGACTGGTCTTGGAGGGCTTCAACCTTATAAGGGAATCATTCAATGTGACGGATTCTGCTGATGTCAGGATGCAGAGGTTGCTTGTCTTCTTTGAAGGTAATAAAAAAAACCACACAAATTACAATATGCATTCATCAAATCACTTATTGTTTGCTCCAGGATTCGAACCTGGGACCCTCTGATTCCCAGTCGGGTGCTCTATCCACTAAGCTAAATGACCAATTACTTTTAGCGAGAAATAAACAAATGCCTATTGCAACAATAACTACTAACACCCTCTTTCACAACTATGTAGTAATTATAGGCATTCCAAGCGTTTATTTTACTTTTGACAGATGGGCGCCTATAAACTATAAAATTCCGTAATTATTGACAGGCAATCATAGACCGAAAAATGCAATACTTTATGTTTTTGACTTTACGATAGTGAAGCACATGTTCTTTAGCTCCGATATTTATCGATATCGATGTTTATTAAGCCCACTTATGCAACGAGGATTATTCAAGTTGATTTTTTCCATGAAAAAATATAAAATGTGATTTAAATTAAAACCTTTTTTTTTCTTTTTCTTTGTTTGTTTGTCGCGACACAAAATTTCTCAATTTACATTACGACAATAAAATAGTCCTATGCATATTTGGGTTTCCTGTAGCTCCTGCACCCGATGAGAAACTCCAATTAAGGAGTTTATCGGGACTGTATTTAAAGTTTCTTTTGTAAAGAAATTATGTATTTTTTGTAATATTTTTTATTGAATAAAGACTGTTAAAAAAAAAACAGTTTTACGACAGCGCTTTCGTAATATAAACTCTGCTTTAAACGTCGGGGTATGTTTATAAACTACAAAATGTTGAGCAAAAATAAAATATAAATGTGTTAAATTGATTAAAACTTCTTCATAAATAAAGTCGATTTTTATGAGAAATCGATTCGGTAACGCATTAGGACATCCCTAAACGACACACAATCGATCTGTCAAAAGTCAAATAAACTCTTGGAAAAGGTATAGCTCAAAATATTCACATCTCTTTTCAGTGAGTTGATATATCTAACTAAAGAGTACAATTCAGAATGATTGCAGAGTGGTTTTGTTTTGTAGTTTTGCATTTTCTGTGTTCCATTTTTTTTCAGACAAGCATTCTTCCGTTTCTTTGTACATATATTTTTCTTATTCCAGGATGTAGAAAAGCTGGTCTTCTTAACAAAACATTACTTTTGCCACTGTCTAACGACGAAGAAGAGACTTTGACCAATTTTCTAAAAGCTCTCGGTAATTCGGAATCAAGCAACCTTTTGGTCATGTATTATCTCCAGAGATCTAGGCAAGACAACTGATTTTTAACTTGAAAATTAAAATAACACTACTTAATTTGCTAAATTAATTCTACTGTTGATTTCCTCACAGGTATATCGAAGCTCAACAAGTAAACGAAGACCTGAAGATCTTGACTAGCAAGGGACAGTTGCCGTATGATATAACAATAGATTTCTCCATGAAGAATGACCATGTTCCCAAAACTAACACCAGAAATGAGCTAGTGGACTTGTATTGCAAAACTCTACCCAAAATCACCCGTTGCTTGGCACAATTGGCCACAAGCAATGTGCCAGGAAGAAAAAGTAAGTGAAAAGGCTTCAATTTTATTTATGGTTTAAAAACTTGACTTTCATCATCTTATTTAACATCTGAAATTATGGATTATTTTTCAGTGTTAATGCCCACTCCAATGACAGTAAGCCTTCAATCCAACATTCCAAAACCTGCAGCTTATAAATCGTCAATCATACAGGTTAGAATTTACGTTTTTTTTTTAACAACCTGCACTCATTTGTAATAAATATATCTGCCCTATGATTAGATCATTTAACTTGCGTCTTAAGACAGATTTTTATTGCATTTTTAGGCCAGTATAAATAAAGCCAATGAGACGTGGATGGAAAAACCAACTGTAGCCCGGGGACTGAAAAGAGCTCTTCAAGTTGAAGATACTCCATTCATTTGCACTCCAAAAATGTCTCGACATCACTCCAGGTACAAATAAAATGCTTCATATTTTTAAATAAATTAGGCGGCAATAAATTATTTAGAATCAATAAAAAAATGTTGTCGTAGATCCATTTATGCATACAGAATAATAATAAATTAAAATAGTGTAATGGCTGTGGTCAACTTCAGTAAATGACAGTAACACCCCTTGTTACACTTCAGTGTGATTCTGAAATATGTATGCCTCATGCCTTTGTCACAGTATTCAAAGTGCCGCAGAAAAAAGGTTATTTGAATAAATGAATTTGCTGTAACAAATCTAGAAGAAAGATAGAAAAAATCACTTTTTACTAAGTTATTACAATTCATCAAATGAGTTGTATATGTAGTTGTATATGTATACAAATAATTGCCTCTAGAACACGATCCTGGGACTTCTGATTCCCAGTCAAGTGCTCTATCTACTGACCAAAATAACCATAAATATTATTTTTTTTGAAAGAAAAATTTTTGTTTACAAAGAAATACAATAAAAGCACATACATTAAGAAAAAAATAAACAAAAATCCCACCAAGGCATAGCCTGTTTGTGGGTATACTGTGAAAGTCAAACAGATAGCAAAAAGAGAAAAATAAAACAGTTTATTACAAATTTCAAATGAGTTGTATATGTTAGTTTGTATATGAATAAATGGAAAAAATAAAGTCATCAAAAAATGGAAAAATAACCACAGATGAATGGAAAATTTTGTTTACAGAGAAATACAATAGTTAAAAAAAAGAATACAAGATATTGGTATCTTTATACCGGAAGAAGAAGAGGGGAAATAGTCATTATAATGAAAAAATATATAATGTAATAAAAAATGACGTAGATTATGTTTATAGTTTATGATCTTTAATATAGTAAAAATGATTAGATACCTTTACACTATGTATCCAACTTTGTGTTAATTTTTTAAAAGATGAAAAATTTGACAATGCCATTTTATTGTCAGCTAAAAAATAATGAAACTGGGGGCAATAAAATGTGCATGTCTCTGAGCAAGTCGTGATTTACAATGTGAAATTTCTAGCCCTCGGATTCTTCTTTGACTAGACCTATTTGAGCTTCTAGCAAAAAATGAAAAATGTAAAAAATAATAATTGAATGAATTTGTGTCCAGGTTGAATCCAGTGGAGAGAATGAACACCACGCCGGAGTTCGCAGGCACCCCCGCCAAGCGACCCTGCCTGGAGTCAGACCTGGAGAGCGAGGTGGGCTCGGAGACCCTGGACCCCCAGCTGCTGCGGGAGGTGGACAGCATCCTGCACACCCCGCTGGTGGAGAGGAAGGCCTCCTGGGCCGGCTCCCGCTCCTCGCTGGACCGCACCGAGCTCAGGGAGGCCACTCCGCAGAGCATTCTCAAGGTCTGTTTCATAAAAATTCCACTTTCAATTTGTATTTTGATTAGACCTGGTTAGGTTTTATGTTCAAACTAATGTCTTACTGTTTTAGGTGAGGAAAATTCTGGATGCAGGCAACAGTTCTGTGGATGAGAGACATTTTGCAGAAACTGATGACGAACTAGAAACAGCAAGTCAACACACACAGTCTGATAATCTTTCTAGGTTAGTCATTTCTTACATTATGCACTTCATTTTTTATGACGATAGTCAACTTCCAATTTTGTATTAGCTGTGAACGCTATTTCAAATGCATGTTTTTCATGTTGAATTTTAAAATCTTACACTAAACCATAGATTGTAATAAAATAAAATGTATAATTTTACTTTTACTTGCAACCTACTTCGTTTTTGGTTACTAATACAATCGGATGTGTTGATCATAAAAAATATATTATTTTTAGGTCCATTAGATTCAACATCCCTTCCGTTGGCAATACACCCTCGCCATCTGTGAGCCCCGAGCTTAGGGAAGATCACATGTCAATAGATTATTTGCAAAGTCAGGTAAAGACCCAACATTATAAACATTATTCGATTTCTATTCATAAAAAATAGCACTGTGCAGGTTAATGAATATCGTGGATTTATTTTTTTCAGTTTATATCGGAATCAGGTAACCGGAAAATATCTCCTCGTAAAGGAATTCACCAGGGTAATGAGTTTGAATCAGAAATGTCTCTCTCTGCAACCATTTCCACTCCGGTCAAACGCACACCTCCTAGGGGAAGGTAAATTACATTATTTACATTTACTCTAAAATAGTCATTTACGTAGCCTAAACTCATTGGATTGAAGAAGATTCTTACCTCAGTTAAACATCTCTCTAATTTCCAATAAGTAACTAAAATTATTTACTGTATTATACATAAACGAATTAAAAGAAAATTGTACATTTAATTTATTATTTTATTTTCAGAAAGTTAATTTCCGCTTCAAACTCGTCCGTCAGTAGTTTGAATAATTCGGTTACAGAAGACCCTTGCTTCACGCCCATCAAACGTAGAAATACTTCCCAGCACGCTTTATCCGATTACATTACTAAGAAAATGGAAGATTTTGTGCCTGAAAATAAATTGGACGTTGATAGCGAAAGTGCCCCCGACGTATCTGAAGACGTCACCCTTAACCCGGAGGATATCGGTCTCTACACACAGTGCGGCGAGACTCTATACGAGAGTGCTATTCACAATATCACAACAGAGAGGCAGCACAGAGATACTCTTGAGAGTAGTATCAGCAAGTCTGCATCTCTCGATATCAAAGGACCGCAGCCGAGAAGAAGCTTGAGAAACACTCCTGACAAAATCATAGCCAGTATGGTCGAGTCTCCTTCAAGCAGACGTAGTCTCAGGTACTTGTAACTTTTGATATACTAATCGGAATTATTTCATACAAAATGTGTAGACGATTACCTAACTAATAAGCAAATAGTGTCGTAATTTAAAGGTTTTTCTTTTACAGAAGTCGAGCCGTCACTCCAGAACCTGTGACACCTATAAATGTCAGACGATCTCCAGCCAAAGTTACCCCTAGTCAAAGTAAAGTGAAGCAAATGCATCATTACCCCTAGTCAAAGGAAAGTGAAAAAATCATTTGCCAGGCAAGTTATAGAAGCAAATGCCATGTCAGTAGGTCTCGACACAAGAGAAGTATCTTTCAAAGAAAAAGAAAAAATCCATTTGCCTGAAAGTGATGGAGGCAACGTACATTTGTCAGAAGAAGCCAAACAAAGTCCTTCAAATAAGACAAGTGGTTGTCAGGAATTACCTTCATTCCGTAATATTTCTACTTCCCTGACCACACCTTCCAAAACTGAGATATTATCAGCTTTACCTCCTTATAAGCATACCAGTGTAGCAAAAGTTACTGAAAAGATATTTGAATTTCATAGATCCTTCACAACATACAGTGTCATAAAGTTACTGAAAAAACCTTGAACTCATCAGTGTCAGTTCTACCGCTGACAAATCCTATTTCTTTGGAGATATGTCAAACACTTCTGGTGATTTCAGGGGAATTTCTTCTATTAGCGCATCGGCCAAAATAGCAGACTTATCTAATTCACAATGTGATAGCCTCTTAGCTAGTGATGTTTCAGATACAGAATCAGACGCTTCGTATTTAGAAAAAGACCCTAGCAATGCAATATATAGAAATGCCACAAGTTTTATATCATCCAATACTGATTCCTCCGTTACCAAACCAGAAACAACAATTATTTTTTAGAAAACATTCATCCTAATAAAATGGATAATCCAAATTCAAGTTTAATTCTAGATAGTAATAACTTCGTTCCAGAAAGTTATACGACATCAAACATTGTTGATATCGATGCTAATGAATTTTCTTCAGCAATAGAGAGTACCCCTAAATCGGTAGAAATTGAAATGGCAGCCACAATGGATGTATCAAATAGTGATGGATCGAGTTCTGCCAATTTAGTTATTGATATAGAATGCAACAAAGAATATTTTGAAATCACAAATTCCGCCCAAGTGCCAAATGAAAATATGGAAGGATCCCTTTTGCAGTCTGATAGTAGCGATGTGGAAAATGAAAATGTAGCAGATACATCTAATGAAAAAATATTTCAGAAAAGTCTTTTTGGTCACAATGAGGTTAATCGCCCAGCATCCGGTGTAGAATCTGAAGATGAAAAAAGCAGTATTCATTTAGGTACGGTCTCTGAAAGCAATGGCGAAGGTGCAAATTTTGACAATATTAAGGAATCTTCAGAAAATGACTGTGAATCGCAAAGTGCTGGAAGCGAAAATACCGACCTTCAGTCGAATGTGGCTTCAGAAAGTAATGATCCTCACAAAGAAAGTTCTTCGGACACTAGCTCTGAAACTGGCGATGCTGAAAATGAAGAGGAGAAATGTGATGTAGAAATGGAGAGTGCGAATGAAGAAAGTAATCAGGCTTCTTCAGAAAGTAACCATCCTCACAAAGAAAGTTCTTCTGACACTAGCTCTGAAACTGGCGATGTTGAAAATGAAGAGGAGAAATGTGACGTAGAAATGGAGAGTGTGAATGAAGAAAGTAATCAGAGTTCAAGTAGCCCATCAACGTCCCCAGATAATCTGTACATTGAGGAGAACTCTGAAGATCCGGCTAATACAGCATATTTGGTGAGTCCAACTCTTTTAGCTTGTAACTTGAATATTATAGTCCTCTTGATATGTAATATTATGTAACTTGTTTTATTTTATTTTAGGGAAATGCTTCTGAAGTCATCAGTATAATCTCAAGTGATGATAGTCAAAGCAAATCTGATCAATCGGAGAAGGAATCTTTAAATAAAATTACAGACATAGTAACTACATCTGAGGATATTGCAAAATTACCTAAAAACATTCCAGAAGATAAACAAAAATACAAACCACCTTCAATTTCAGAATCTATTGAAGAAGTCCAAGTCCAACCGGTATTTGAAGATGTATGTACAACAAAACTGAGTAGTCGTACAGTTTTAGAAGGACAAATCATTTCCAAATCTGATACAGAATTCGGGGGAGATTCAAATAAAAATATATGTGATCCATTAGATATTACCCCTACTGATAATATACACAAAACACTTACACAAGAAGAACTTAACAACATGTCATTGATGACAGAAGATAATTCTTTAAGAGACGAAAGCGCTATTTCATTAAAATATTCAGACGAAGAGGATGATAGCAATCATGGAAAAGTAACTAAAATAAATAATAATACAGAAGTCAATGAGGCAGAAATTATCAATAATGAAATAACTAATCCTCAATCAAATACTCTGGATGTAGTTCAAGATGATATACACAATAATGAAGTTGAAATGAAACCAACACAAGATGAAAGTATTGTTATGGAGGTTGTAACAGAGAGTGTAGAAACACCCTCTTCTGAAAAAACAACAGACATCAATCTTGCTAAAAACACTCCTAAAAAAATATCCAGAAGACGATCATCAATTTCATCCCGACAAAGTCTTGTTGAAAAATCTCCCTCAGATTCGATCACAGAAGATTTGGATACAAGTGTCGCTATGTCCACAAGAAGCGCAACTAAAAAGAAAACTGATAGCACCATAAACGAGTTTGATAATGTCAGTGTTGTTTCAAATGCAAATTCCAGACGATCACGAAGAAGCGATTCCAAACTCGATACATCGTTTTGTTCCGATCTCCCGGATGAAGACATAACGCCATCACTACGTAAATCAAGACGCTCTATTCTTACCCTCACTAAACCTAACCTCTCTATTATTCCCGAAATATCACATGTGGAGAGTGAAAAATCTCATCTGGACAAGAGTGACACATCCAAACGGGACTCTCTTTTAGATTACACTACCAGCAGAAGGTAGGAATATCAAATATATTATCTTGTTTTCATTTATCATGCTTCTCCTACCCCATATGAACCCTCACCTAGTGTTTATGTCTGACCATCACAACATATCGTCAGTCGGCTTGCATTACCGCCAATCTACTAATATTATTTTTTCCCAGGGCCCAGATGACAAGCATACCTACACTGCACTTGGGACTGCTTTATATGACAGTAATCGGTATATTTCAGAAAGATTTTGCCAATCATATCATGTGTCACAACTGCAATAATATGTAAATCAATGTAACTAGATATGCTTGTAATCTGAGCCCTGGAGATACATAAAACTGTTTTAAAACAAAATCTCACGCATTATTTACTCTTTCAATAATGAAATAATTAAGTTAAATTGATTAAACTGACAATGACAGTTAATGAGTTCCCAATTTGACAATATAGTTTTAGCCAAAATCATAGTTTGGCAGTAATGCACTCCGACTGACGATATAAACTTTTGATTCACACTAAACAATATCCATGAAAGGAATAAGATTTGTATGTTAAAAATTACGAAGTTTCTAGAGCATAATTACGGTTGTTGATACTTATTAATTTTCAGACTAACAAGGCACCAGCGATCGATGCTTGAAAAGTCGATAGATTCGACTCCTGGAAAGTTTTCTGCCAGAGGTAAACAGCGTAGAACCAGCACTCAGAGTAATGAAGGAACGATATACGAAGATTCTGAATCAGAAATATCAGAAGCTGCCGGTCAAAGTGATCAAACTCTTAGGAAAAATCTCACTGAGAAAACTATCGATCCCATACAACTTTTAGACAAAACAGATTTCCAAGGTAGGTATTTATTTTTATCTCAATTTGAAATTTGGGAACACTCTTGATTTATATGTAGAATTGTTTTACTACTTTTTTGTGTATTTGTTTCTAATGCTGCATTTGTGTTACGGAATGTAAATAATTATGTATGTAACCAATTCTAAACTTCAATCAGATTGAGTGTTGATTATTTTATGTATTATTTCTATCCTTTATTATGCTTTTCACGTTTATATCTTGATGTACCTATTCTATAGTATTTCCAAGCGTTTATTTTACTTTTGACAGCTCGATTATGTATCGATTAGGGATGTCCTAATGCGTTACCGAATCGATTTCTTATAAAAATCGTCTTTATTTATGAAGAAGTTTTAATCAATTTAACACATTTATATTTTATTTTTGTTCAACATTTTGTAGTTTATAAACATACCCATGCGTTTAAAGCAGAGTTTATATTACGAAAGCGCTGTCGTAAAACTTTTTTTTTTTTTAACAGTCTTTATTCAATAAAAAATATTACAAAAAATACATAATTTCTTTACAAAAGAAACTTTAAATACAGTCCCGATAAACTCCTTAATTGGAGTTTGTCATCGGGTGCAGCAGCTACAGGAAACCCAAATATGCATAGGACTATTTTATTGTCGTAATGTAAATTGAGAAATTTTGTGTCGCGACAAACAAAGAAAAAAAACAAATGGGTTTTAATTTAAATCACATTTTATATTCTTTCATGGAAAAAATCAACTTGAATAATCCTCGTTGCATAAGTAGGCTCAATAAACATCGATATCGATAAATATCGGAGCTAAAGAACATGTGCTTCACTATCGTAAAGAAAAAAAACATGAAGTATTGCATTTTTCCGTCTATGGTTGCCTGTCAATAATTACGGAACTTTATAGGCGCCCATGTGTCAAAAGTAAAATAAACGCTTGGAATTACTATAATATTATATTTTAGTATTGTTACCATGCAGCTAAAAGTCACTATCATTATTTAGAATTTGAAAAATATATAAGAGATTGGAAGACTCAAAACTCTGATTCTATATTCCTGACTTATATCCATGACACAAATCTATTTTGGAGTTTCTCATGCAGCTATTGTGTTGCACATAGTCCTGGAGTTCATAATAATGAATACATTTAATAGTGCCAAGCTGCATGGCAACAATATGTATATAATGATAATCTTTGGGGGTGAATGCACAAAACCTCGCTCACTTACTTGTCACCAAGCAGCTTAAATTTGTTGTCAGCTTTAAGTCCCTAACATTGCACGTATTCCCTTAACTAACGCAGGTGAACCCGATTTGGGAAGAAATCTGCAACATGGGAAACCGCTTCCGTGTCCAGTATGGCTTCTTCCTTCGCACTGGACTTTCCACCTGTCGCAGGTTTGATATAATATCGTCGGCAGTTCGATGAATCCTACCATTTAAAATATAAATTCATATTTTTTTTAACTTTTCAATTTATGATTGTGTTACAATTCTTTGACTGTTTATGTAGGTACTGTTAATAATTTAAGAGAACTTGTAATTGGCTTCAATTTTTGCTTTACTAACTGTGTGTTTTACTCTCATTTGTAAAAGCTGTATGTTCTTTAAACAAAATTAAATAAAACATATTAATTTTAGAGGGTATGAACAGATCTTTACAATAATGTACTTTATCAAACCACTGACGATATTTACTTTGTCTTGCTTTACAAAAAGAAACTAATGATAATCACACTCTATCAATTTCTGCAATATTTTTACATTACCTGTTATATTTGATGATATCTGTGAATTAATTTCTGTTATTTATACAATTTCTAGCTACACCACGAGCAAAACGAGCATCTTCGGAAATTCCTCTAAAAGAAATGCGAAGAACCATCAAATCATCATTGGATATTGGTATGTCAACTTCATTTTACTGCAGTAATTTTTTACTAATCATATTCCGAGTCGTGCAGACTTTCCGAACTGAGATTTTTAGACATCTGTGATCATGTTTCATGAGATTTTGCATAAACAGAACACAGCGTTAAGATTGCATGGTTGGTAATTGTAGTGGCTAGCCCCCTGAAACTCGACACCCCTAGCAGTGGGCTGGACGAGACCCTGACTGTGGACAGCGCAGGCCGGCCGAGGGAGGAGGTCCTTCAACAAGGCTGTGGAGGCGCTCAGCACACCCAAGAGGAGAAGAAGACCATCCACTGATTCTAAGGTTTGAACATCATTACTTTTGATTCCATCGCTTATTTTTATCACAAAAAACCTTCAAAAAATAATTTCAGAGAAGTGACATTCCATACTTGAAAAATACTACCGTATCTAAGTGTCTAGTGACCCACTATGTCATCAATAGGCATCTACGTCATCACTAAACATCTACGTCACACGTTTCGTGTATTGGCCTAAGTTAAATTAACACTAGGAAGCGTATATTTTTAGAAAATTGGTATTGAAATGCCCCTTCTAGTAAATTCCTGTTCGAAGCAAAAAACGTAATATATTTCATTTAAACCGTACAAGCACCTTTTACATCCATTACAACTGAATGTTTATAGTAGGTACTCATTAGGATGTCCCTTATTTTTCAACTTGAGTATTATTTTTAAAAAATTGAAAAATTTTGAGGCCTCGTCGGCACGAGTTAAAATCATTGTACACATATGAAATTTCGTATCTGAATAGGCCATAGTAATTGCAAAAAAGATAGATGGTATGCGTTTTCAAAATCAAAAAAAAATATTTTTTGGTCATATAAGGGACACCCTAGTACTCATACATTAATTGCCAAACAACATACCTAATATAAAAATCTTTATAAATAATGTGAAATGACCTAATCGCCAACTATTCTTGGGATGCCTGACTAATAATGGTACCTATTGAGACACATAAGCATCCCAATATACATGGATGATGGGTTACGTCTATTGAATCCAGTAATTACAAAGCCCACCTGTGACATGGTATAAACTCCTCACATCCAATAACACACATATCATAAAATTATAGATACATATTAGCCCAGATGACAAACAAGTATCTGTTACATATTGCCCTAAGACTGACATAATATTATTATGTTCCTACTTGTACTCCTAGTAGGATTGGAATTAAGTATGTATGCATTATTTTCTGTTAAATTATTTGTTGTTTTTTTAGAATGAGGATGGCGATAGTGTAAGTGACTCCACATCAGACAGAGGAACACCCAATGTATATAAAGGTGATTATTATTTTGTTATTAGCTCACTCTTTGTTCAAAATCTTTGCACACTAAGTTTAATGCATAAATTTCAATAATGTTTAGATTCCCGCCTGAGTGATGCAAATCAATCCAAACTGCTGGTGATTGAAGAGGATGGTAAGATACTCATCTTATTATCCAAATTATTTTATACAGTGAAGTACTGTACAGTCAGTACTAGACCATATAAATATGTTTGAACGGAGTAGGTTACATTAATTGCACTCCCGGGGATAATGTTAGAATATAAAAGAAACTTGAAAAATATTATTGACAATTATTATCCCCGATTTCTAATTAATAATTAACCAACAAAGCAATAAATTTTAATTTGAAGGGTGAACGAAAAATGGAGAACTGGTGATTTTGTACATAAATAAATGGCTCTTCTTTTCTCTGCAAGTTCTTTTAAATTTTGACTGGTCAGGTTTGGTACATATTTATTATGGTTGATTGGGAGTCATTATGATTTGCATTGATTTATTTCTCAGTAAAGGATCCAAATTCTAGTTCTGGAACAAACTATTTTTTTTTTTAAATTCTGGAGTGATCCACTTTTATAATTGATTTGATGATCTGACATTGTAATTGCGTAGTAATTTTATTAATATGTTAAATAAATTTATGTTTTAGAAGCTGGAGAAGAGAAAGGCGAACCATCCCCAGCCAAGCCCTCTCGTAGGGGGAGGAAGGCTGCCTCCGTACAAGGCTACATGATGTCTCCTGACATGGACCGCCATAAGAAAGCCAGGAAGTAAGTTTTCCCCTTTTATATCATTCACTGTTTTTTTTTAACCTAGGGATTCTAATCCTTACCGACTTAAGAGATGACAAATATTAGTCATTATTACATTATAAGTCTCATATCATCTTTTACAACTGTTTTAAAGCCTAACCTGCGGATACAAATAAAATAATTTGTGGATGGCGAGCATTGTTAATTTTAATATTCGTTTTTAATTAATATTTATATTTTTACTATGTACATCCTGTTTAGTTAATCCACGACAATAAAAATAACAAATACACAACAATCTAAGTACCATATATGAGGATTCAACAAAATTAACGTAACTGATTTTAGTCTATAACACTATAGAATACTTTGCGCGAAAAAGTCGTACTATAGAAATACAACATCACTGTCAATACTAGGCTATACATAAAATACATACTGAGAATGGGCGAGATCTACAACACATCTAGCTTCATCAACATTAAATTTAAAACAGATTTCCTTCTTCATTTACAAACATAACACTCTACCTACATTTATTCTCTTTGAGTGTACATTTTTACCACAGAGAGCTCTCGAGATGTCTCACTGCCTCTCACACGCCCTTGTTCCGCACAGAAGACCTAAACACTGCAATGCAGGCGACAGACTCGCCACAACACACAAAGAACTCCCTGACTCACCACCGAATACGCCAAGCCGTCACTATAGCAAACCCGTCTATGCGCAAATACACAAATATAAACAACTATCTAACCTTTGCAATTTATACTGCGTATACAGAAATAACAACTAATACAACTCTATCCACAAAAATTACCGCGCGCCCCACAATTTATTACACAATAAGATAAATAACCATATGCCGTCTAGACCCAACCGCTTCTCCATGGGAAGCTCTGCCATTAACAAATCCTATAATAAATACATAGTTGACAATTCTTCAAATACAAACTTTAAATAATGAAACATACCTGTTAATACTGAAATCTACAATTTTAAACATTACATTTTTTTACTATATGCGGAAATGTCAATATACTCTTTTCAAACATGATAAAAATCAAGTGATGGTATTTGACAAAATAAATCGTAAAAATATTCCTTAAAAACACAATAATAATGAAAACACACATCTAAAAATCTATGAGAGTGTAAATAATTTAAATGATTACCCACAAAGTTTATACTCATTGATCTTCTTTTACCCCCAATCATCATATATTAAGCTTTGTATACTTCAGAGAAACCCCTTTTATGCGAGCTCTCTCCTGAGACGCGAATGCTCTGACCATATAATCTGCGCGAGTATCTCTCTGTTTTTATCTATATTAAAATTAATTATCTTCATAGCCGCGTTCTCAACTTGACTCGCCTCGAGAGGCGATCTCAATCCATTAACGCCCATAAAACATCAATCCTTGTGTCACTTTCTCCCCAAATTCTGCCCAAACCTTCAAAACAACTCTCTCTATCCGATCTTAAACTCACTATCCAACCTAAGCAAGAACACCAAAGCCATACAATTCTTTTAAAATTGTATTTTACATTTATAGTAATAGTCTGTTCTGCTCGTATATACAGTATGTGCGGAACGAGTATACTTACATAGTATATCCTTTAATAAAAGTGTTGAAATTTTAAAAAAAAAGAATTGCTATTACACCAAAATTAAAATTATTATGAAGACAAGATTTATTCTCTTTATATATTGCAATTTTGTGTTTGCTCATTACGTTGACTCTTGATGTAACTACAATTAAAAAATTTTCTTTTGTATAGCAGTTTGTTTTATACTTTCTCACATTTGCAAAAGCACTAATCTCCTCCACTTTATGTCTTAGTCTACAGACAAAACACAACATAGCGAATGCACGCGCCATATCGAGAAGACCATGGATGTAGACAGATACAAGTAATAACAGACACAATAGCCTACAGCACTCAAATTCTATGAGAACCGCTCGTTCTGATCCTCTCAACCCCATCCTACTAGATCATGAGACACCACACATATACACAGAATCTCAATATAATTCGCGCACACAACAACATCCTAAAGTGTAACATTCCATTTAATATATCAATTATCGTACAGCCCGAAGATAATCTACCTATACAATGCTGAGGAGACATCCGCAATCCAGAGGCTCCTCAATAATATATTCTTCTAAGACTATCTTCTCTCTTATCGTCACCTCACTCTACCACTCAATAATGATCATTTTATATTTCCTAAAGCCAGCCAATTAAGACACCAGCGCTATACGTGAAAACAGCAGCGACAAGTCAATACAAGACACTATACCTACACAAACACGATGCGCGGCCTCACACCAAACAAATATGGACACTCTTTCTACTTCCGCGATACTGAGAGACTTCCGCGAGATTTAGACGGCACTAAGCATATTAATATAAGATTTTGCTCTTATACAAATAACTTGCAACTCTTACAGCGGACACTAAAAACACATCAATCATCATTTATAGAGTGAGAGCATGGAAATTTGAAGTTATGCCGAAAACGACCTCAGACTAAAAATATCTACGCGCATCGTGCGGGTGCAAAAAAAATACATAACACATCTCAAACAATTACATATAGCTTTCTAGCACATCTCAGTACTCACTTCACTCACCCAAGACAGCCGCAAAAGAGACAAACGATCATTACTGCACGTCCTCACCACCGACGCAAACCAAAGCGACTAATAACAGTACGAATGGGCGAGTGATACAATCTAAAGGCATAAAATCCTGAAGACTATTGCAACCAAATAATACTATTTGCCAATAAACTGAGTATTCCCAGCAATGAAGTACTAAACAACTATCAATTTAAACACCTTTCTATAGAGCGCAGCGAGCGTAAAAAAATATCGCGTCGCGACCTGAGGAAACAACATATACACAATTATTTATAACCCAAACATTAAAAAAGACCATATCCTCAACCATAAAATACTCCTACAGATGCAACGGACATTTTACATAATTCAAACCCACATAAACAAAATAAAATTTACCGGATAAGAAACAGACTATTCAATTCACAGAAGACCCATCAATACCTTATTATTGACACAATACATAGCAACTCTCAATTAGGTCCGATTTAGGCGAACTTTCGAAGTCGTGAACACATAACAGTTCTAAAAAATCGCTGTCTTAGAAATCTCCTCACACAACCAATGTGAAGCACCAACACCGACATTCTTCAGATCCCGGCTACTCGAGCACCCTAATATAACACGATCCCAAATGTGATATGAGGCTTAAAATCAATAAAGATTAATATACAAAAAGCGATAATCAAAACACCCTATAGATCTCCTCATCCAACCGTTCACAATATTTATTCACAAGAAGTCTATCCACTAGTCTCATATGTCAATTGAAAATAGTGAATATGATTTTTATACTTTTTTCATTATTACTCACCTCCATCCATTTCTACTACTGAATACCACAACACCCAACGTTAGCTTTCAATACATTCTAAAAACCCCAAATACCCATGAGCATCAACATCTTCAAAAAAACAAACTTGTACACATTCCCATGCAGCTAAAACATCAATAGTTTTTATGAATTTTGAATATTAGCATTAGATCGTCGCGAATAAGAGTAAAATTTGGAGCAACTTACATGTGTAACGCAATATCATTGTATGAATATCAAAAATAGTAACGGTCCCGAGGTTGGATCCTTATTTGTAATACCAGAGGAAACGGTATAAAGGAGAGCCCTGAAAAGCCACTTATAACTACAATCTGGGATCTATGAGTTAAATAATTATTTAAACCAATTCAACAATTGAAACCATTTACCCCCAATTTCTGAAGTTTTTTAATAATAAGAGATTTTGATTGACCTTCTCAAAGCTTTACAAAAGTCGGTATATATAGCATCAACTTGCAAATTATTCTCTAAGCTATCGCTTAAAAAAATTGAGTGTATTGAATTAGATTTGTTGTTACGGATCGTTTAGAAAAAAAGCCATGTTGTTCTGGTAAAATAAAATTATTGAAGAATTAGCAGTTGTGAGAAGAAATGTGACCCGGTGGATATTAATTAAATTATCACATGTCAAATATTATTATTCAGTAGATAACCATTTTGACACATTAGTGAATTCTGTCAATTTTTAGTGTAAAATGAATACGATTGAAAATTTTGCATTTTATATTTATAAGTAAAGAAAATAAGTACAGTCGTTAGGCGCCTAATATATTGTCATTTTTTTCAGAACATTTTCAGTATGTAGGTGTCTAAATGGGCTGTGACGCAACCACAGACTAATGAATTTATTTGTGACAATATATTTGGTGCGATAGATTTAAAAATAGTATACAAATTTTGGTTTTAGAAATGCAAATAATGATAAATAATACATAATGAACAACGCATAATGTAATATCATTATTAATCCAAAGTAAATTATTTTTAAAAACTAAAAATTAATCGATTTCAATTATTTGAATACAGTTGATTTTTGATGAATCATTTAATTTAAACAAAATTTGATAATAACAGTTAGCACATAGTATATTCAATAAAATATGTAGTGTTAAATGCAGTTTTGTGTACATATTTCTGTAATTCACAACAATTTCAGGGAAATTCCAGTAAAAAAAAACAATTAAGAAAGCAAAATCACACAGTTTTTAGAATGTATGCAGTTCCCTATGCACCATTGGGTGCGGATAAGGGAGAGTAGTAGTAGTAATGTTAGAGGGGTTAGAATAAAACATACATTTTCTGACGATTTATATAATATCACAATTGGAAAAACATAAATTTAATTTCCAGAATTCCAGAAAAAAAAATTGTCTAGCCCAATGTTGCTCCAACTTTTTTTCATCATTTTAGACATTTTATAAAAATTGTTATTATGGGTATTTATGTATTTGATTTTTATCTTTAAAAATATAAACAAATGTAAAAATAGTTATTATACAAAACATTAACAAATAGCACTTGACATGGTGGATGTCACCTTTAGTAATTTTTTAAAGTTTTCTGAAATAATTCTTAGCATTTTCAAAATTTTTCAAATAATCTATATTACGTTTCACCATATCATTGATAATGAATTTATACAATATGTGATTATACATAACAAACTATAAGGTTTTAATTACCTAAAGTAATTATTTTAGTACATTTTTAACAGCATAAACATTTTCGTATCAGGCATTTTGATAAGGTTCAATAATTTAAAAAAAACATGTAAATAAAATGCACACCAAATCACATTGCAAATAATATAATAATATATGCTTTTATCTGATAGATTTTTCCCGTTGTCACTAGGTAGTACATAGGTATGTAAAATATACTATGATAATATGGATAAGATAAAATATTAAAAAAATCATATATTAATATATTTTATAAAGCCTTTTACACATAACGTAATAGAACAATCTAGAGAAACTATTTTGAAACTGCGCCGATTAGATTAGATTAGGCAATTGTTTCAAGTAATATATAATAATTTTGAATAAAAAAAAATTCCAAATCATATAAAATAGGTATCTGAAGTTACAAAATCAATACTAAATTTGTTGATTTTGTTCCTAAATGCATCTATTTGGTAATAAAACTGGCATATTCTAATATTGTTTATTTTTTCTTTACCTACTGTATGTTGTACTATTACACTTGACATTTTGTCACCTTCTGTTCAACATGCTGAACAACAAGATTTCAGATATATTCAACTTCTTTTATGTTACATTAAGCGATATGTACACAATATACATTGTATAAAAAATACAATTCCATCAACAATATCTACATATTTACCAAATCCTTATCTCCTATTATTGACTAGTTAAAAAGTCCTTCAGTACTATAAAATAATTTAGTAGAAATCAACCAACAAGTTGAGATTCACCTTACAAAGGTGGAAATTGCATTGTAATTAGATCATTCTATGTTTGTGGAATTAGTAACATTGATTGACTTTAAATTTCTGATATGAAAGTCTACAATATTAGCGGAATTCATTAAGTTTTTTAAATACACGTCTGGATCTAGATTACTGATAGACTTTGCAACATTTAGAACATTTTTGTTAATGTGTAGTTTATCAGATTTTTTAAATTTAGGCTGCTCTGCATTGTCATTATTTTCTGATAATTTACAAATTTGTAAACCGCGATTGTTAGAAACAATTGTACCGGGACAATCGTCTATGCTCCTTTTGTTTCTGTAATGTACTTTGGCAACTTTATTGTTATCAGTCAGAGTTGTATCCTTAGCAGATTGCACGGTGCGCACTTCTAGAATATCTCTCTTTCCACCTACATAATCATCTTGAGGAACATTTACATTTGTTTCGCTAATTTTATTATTTACTGGTTTTCTGGTATCAGGTTTTACACTTTCTATTTTCCTTGGTTGTGCTTCAGCTTGCTTTTCTAATTTTTTATTTTCATTTACTTTGGACATTGCCATTGCTATCGGAGGTCTGTTGGCTAAATTTTCATTATCTTTATGACTAAGAGTTAAATTACTTGCGATAACCTTTTTTATATGTTCCGTTTCTTCTCCGGCTTTGTAGGATTCTGGTTCATCTTTCTTGTGAATATGAACATCTGTCATTTTTGTGGTGTCATCTTTGATTGGTTTTAAATCATAATTTAATTTAGGTGCTTCTTTTTTTTTGTTATCAAGTTTAACATGTTTAGTTTCTGTGTCATGTACTATGTTAGTATTGGACACCTTTTCAACAACCTGTTTATCTTTTTGGATAATTTTAACACTAGGGTGCGTTGTAATATCAATATTACCACCTAAACTTTCAATTGCCATTTTGGCTATTTTCTGTATATTCTCAACTGCTAATTTTTTTGTCTCTACACTTAAATTGATGTCTGCCTTTTGTTTAATTTCAATATCTTTTTGTGCATCTTTAATTTCCTGTAGAATTTTTTGTTGTTCTATGACCATCTGGCGCTGCTCTTCTGCATGTCTCTTGATTGTATCCATTAATTCTTGTTTTTTATGATCCTCAGTTTGATTTTGAATAATCTCCTTTTCGATACTTGGTTTTGAAGGTTGTGCGGCAAGAAAAGCTGAATCTTTCAAAGTTTTCTGGGAAGATGGAACTTTATTTAATTTAATTTGCGGACTGGTGACTACATTCTGTTCCACTTGAACTTCACTGTCACCAGCTCCTTCTTTTTCATCTTTGAGAGAAGTATCAATAAGTGAAATTTCTTTAACCTTTTCTTGAGTAATTGAGATTTTTATAGGGTCTTTCTTTTGTTCTATTTTATTTTCACTTACAACTTTTTCTTCCTGCGGTGCAACTGGGTTGGGCGGTAGAACAATAGAATCTACATTTGCCGGTTTTTCAATACTAGCAACTTTATTGATTTGATCAGGTATAATCTTGATTTTGTCAACTAAATTTGCAACAAATTTGGAATCTAAAAGAAAATATTTAGTTTAGTATAACAAACATTTATTATTATTTCACTAATTTAAAAGCAAGGCCATTGAATTAAATCCTCACCTTTTCCTGCTTCCAGAGTTTCTTGAGAGAGTGCCTTCATAATTTTACTATCTGTGATTTTATTATGCATTGATTCTGCAATAATTTTATTTTCGATACTTATGCTATCAATTTCAGCTGCTTGCAAATTGGCATATGTACCTAAGACCATTATAATAATTCCAAAACAAAGAACCAACTGCAAAAAATAAAGAAGAAAATTTATCCATCTTTAAAATCACGCTAAAGGGAATTAAAATAAAATGACAGATGGATTGCAATTACCTGAGCCATTAACCTTTCATTAGTATTTTTGGTAGAAATACAAATAAAACAAGTGGCTGGGAATATCACACAGATCATTACTCCGATAGTTGAGCCGACAAGTCCAAGTACCAGCTCTATATTGGGGAGCATTAATCCCAGGAGTAAAGATACAAGTATTATGCCAATAGTTAAGCACTTAAACCTGACTTCTGGTATAAGGTTGTTAAGCAGCTCATGGTGTGAAGCTTGCCCCTGAAAAAAAACATATTTGATAAAGGTTTGAATGAGCAACTAGAAAAAAAGTTCTCAGTTAAAAAAACACTCCATTTTTGCAAAATAAAAACTGTAATTTTGTTTTTTTAATAAATATTATGTAAAGAGAAATTACCTTTCTGTACAAGAGTGAGTATAGACTAGCTCTGCAGGGGAATATTATCAGCGGGAAACTAAATGCCAAGGACATAACGAAGCCCATCTTTATAGCATCACTAGCAAGTGTAGGGCTAAAACTTAACAATATGTTACCTGAAAAACAAATTGCCACTTTATTTTCATATATTTTAGCGTATTTATGGTATTAAAATTAAAATATTCTACAAGCTTATTTTTTATTAGTTTTAATATAAAAAGTTGATTAAATTTAAAGTTTTAGGATATTATTTATATCTGAAAATTTAATAACGCGCACCTTTGACACACATCGGGTAGTAACAATTATTCTTATTACTATTACAGTGCTTTAGGAATTGGACGGAAAAATTCCTGGTATTCATAAGACGAGTTTTTTAATTTTCAAAAAAATCATATCATATTTTTAACATAATGATAAAACGAAATGAAAATATACCTGAAATGGGTTGATTACAAAAAGCAATGTAACCAAACAATCCGGTCAGGACATAAACAGCTGAACAAATATTCACAGCATTTTTCGTTACAATATTCATTTTATCCAAAGTACCGCTCGGCAGAGTCTCGTAAATCTCAAATAGCTGCCTGAAATCACCAATGACAATTGTTTACTATATAAGTTGTTACGATTAAATAACACCATGTAGACTTTGAGTGTCTTTTCACCAGTCGATGAGAGAACTTTACTCCCGAAACCAGGTAGTGTAGGTAAATTCTATTTCTGTAGAATAAACCAATAGTAACATATAACATCGTTTTATTTAATCATAAGTCATTATGAAGTGTTACGAAGTGAATGCCGAATCAATCAAAAAAATATATAAGCTGTACTTAATTGAAAATATTTGCTGAAATTCAAGTGATTTCGTGTTTGTAAAATAAAGTGATGACTTGATTAAATGAAAATTGTAAAATAATAAACAAAGGCATTTTAATTGCACATTTGTTAGAATCATTCCGCCTCATGTTGTAGCGGTAGCATGTCGGGCTGCCATGCACGAGGTCGCGGGTTCGATTCTCGTTGGGGTCAATATGAAATATTTATTTGAATGTGATATTCACATAAAAATATTTCGTATGTGATACCTCGGACTGGTGCTGAAGCGTAAGACTGATCATCTTGCCTTCATGTGACAAATTATCAAGATTCCCTGCACTTGGTGTATCAATGCAGTGCCCTATGCACCATTGGGTGCGGATAAGGGAGAGTACAGTAGAACATGCTGGCATATGATTTATTTTACGCATAGCATCTATGTTAAAAACGTCAAAACCATTTTTTTAGTCTCAAAATATTTCTCTAGCTAACTAAAAAAAATTTTGCAACGAAATTTTTAGTTGGGTAAATGTACAATATAAATAATATCGTTCCCATTCTGACAAAAAAACCTTAAGTCTAAAATTCATTTTTTTAGATAATCGAATAACACAAGGAAATCAAAAGGACAAGTTTTATTAGCAAGTTTACTTAGTTTTACATCTGGACTCACAGGTTTTTGTCAGGAGAAGCTTCTTGCGTATATGAGTATTTCTGCATTATTAACTAATTTTTGTCAAAAATGGACTCAAGGTTTTTTGTCAGAACGGGGACGGTAATACAGGGTGTAACAAAACTTGATGTACAAGCGGGAAACCAGCGAATCTACATAACATTTGAAGTCGATTTTGTAGAATTTTTTTTTTTATTTGACCTGAGAAAATTGAGTAAGAAGTTGATTGGCAGACGATTTTTTTTTGCAAATTGTTATCAAATATCATGTATTTAGTCAAATTAATACTATCCATAAATAAAACATCATTAAAAAACGCGTTTTAATAAGAATTTGAGCAATTTTACTTAATTTGCCATACTTATGAAAACTATTGTGAAAAGGAAAAAAAATTTTTTCAAGCTCAGATTAAAAAGTCAAATTACACAATCGTCTCCAAATACGATGTAGATTCAACAGTTTTCGGGTTGTACATCGAGTTTTGTTACACCCTGTATAAATAAACTTACGTTTACAAATAGTGCCATGGAAAATATACTCAAGGCAAGCTAGCGTCAAGCATTATCGACATCTGAAAACATAGAGAGAAACCCAGAAAATAACACATAAATTTAACATTAAATTATTCTATCTGTATTCACAAATTTCTTTTGTTTTTAACGTTTTGTTTTTAAATAAATTGTCATTTATGTTACTTTTTCTTTTCAATTTGTTTCTAACGTTCTGTACAAACTGCATTTATTTACTAATGTTTTAAATTTAACTTTCTGACTTTACTCAAGAAGCTCTTAGCTAGTCATGACTACAAAAAAATTCAACCAAATTCAATTATTACTTGATCCAGCGTTGAAATCAAGTGGGTTAAACTATATTTACCCAATGACATATACCTTACTCTTTCCGTGATATACTATTAAATATAATAGAAAAGAGATTAACTGAAAATTTCTAGATGAAAAACTGCTGTATTTCTCATGAAAAGTAAAATAATTTTTCGAAAAATTAATTAATTTTTAAAAATATATTACGGCAATTCTATGGCCTTAGTCACCAGATCACATGGTAAAGTTAAGAAAATTCATTAATGTAAGCGTCGACAATTTGAGTTGATTAAATCGCCTATTTTATTATTATATTAGCTTGATTAAAAGACTTTGTATCATAGTAAATTCTAGTAAGTGTACTTACTTTCAGTACAAGACAAAAGTAAAATCCTATTGTTGCCGCACAAACATTACTGAGACTATCCACATTTCTGAGTAGTCCGAGCGGGAGGACACACACTAAGGACACAACTACCATCACACCAGTTCTGGAATAATACAAATCTTTTATCAGTCTGAAAAACAGCACCAAGGAACTCCTAGGAAATATTGTTTTTTATGTAATCAAGTAAGATAGTAGTATTCACAATGTAATCATTTTATTACCTAGCTTGAAACAGGTGGAAGAATTTGTATATCTGGAAGCATGTTCACTAGTGATGGAAATATGGACAAGGACATTGAAAGGAGGGTTTAGTGCCTTTTGGGTAACAGAATTAATGGTGCCTTAAAGTCGGTAGTATCTAATAAGTGCTTATCAAAAGAGGCTAAATTGGCAGTGCATAATGGAGTTCTGGTACCAACCCTTATGTATGGAAGCGAAACATGGAGTTGGAAAAATAAGGATGAAAGTAGATTGAATGCAGTTGAAATGCGATCTCTCAGGCGAATGTGTGGTTAAACTATGTATGATAGGTGCACTAATGTTGAAATTAGAGCAGAATGCAAGGCTGAGATAAGCAATATCGACAAAAATTAAGAAAGGTCTTTTACGTTTGTTCGGTCATGTTAGAGGTCGATGTAAGAGTAGAGCAATGAAAGAACGGCTAAAAAAATATAAGATGCGACTGTGTTCTGGATGTAGAAGTCGAGGATAGGAAGGCCGAGAAAGACATGGCATGCGACTGTATCAAGTAAAAACAAGTGCTGAAAAGTGGGGCATGTAAGAAGTCAGAATAATAATCGACGTGCGTGGATTGAGAAGATGTATGAATGTGGAGGAAGCAAGAGAAGTATGCCAGGACAGAGTGGTGTGGCGTTCTATCCTCTCTGCATACCCCTTCGGGGAAATGGCGTGATGGTTAGTTAGTTAGTTTATTTTATTACCTATCTACATCATAATATAATATAATTAATGATAAGGCAGGCAGCTATAAGCTGGTTTTTTTTTTTTTAGAGAAACATTTGACTTCTTATGATATTACTTAAATATTTAAATTTTAGGGCTGCTTTCAAAGCAGGAAACATGTTGTGCTGGAGTGGGGTTCGAACATACAGATTCTAATCCAAAGTCCTCGAATCCACCACTAGACCACAACCCGGTTCAACAATATGGCCCCAACTTTTTATTTGTCACAATTTTTTACTTTATATATTCATATTAACCTTTCTTATGTGATACATTGGACTGGCGCTGAAGCGTAAGACTAATCATCTTACGTTAAATGTAATAAATCAAGATCCACTGCACTTGGTGTACCAGTGTACCATCCGGTGTGAATAAGGGAGAGTAGTGGTAGTAGTATTACCTCAAGGTGTCACTTTGGTTGAGATTCAGCATCTTGGCGATGATTTGCGGTCCAAGGTCTCCGACGACAACGAAGTACGCCACACAAGTTCCCATCAGGAAACCAATTATTCCCACTTCCACAGCCAGCTTCCCAGCTGAACCGAACACTTGGTATGCTGAAAACAAACCCTATCATATCTGAGAGATAATATTTCATTTTATAAATAAATATTTGAACTCTTTGAACTGTTCTCAAAAACTGTGCGAAATCAAAACCAGTGACAGTAGGAAAACCTCAATTATCCAGATTACTAAATATCTCAATGTACCTAGGTGTTTAAGTGTTAGCAAAAAGGTGAGTGCTTATTTAAAATCACACCTCTATCTCAGTCTCTCAATCGCAAATGTATTGAAAAGGGTGAATCAGGACGACATTGTCAGCAATATGACAACGGTATAAAAATATACAACACATTGAATTGTAAAGCCCATTTATAAGCAATAAAATTAAGAAATTGCTAAGGTATTAAATGCATTTCAATAATAAATTATTAATCAATAAAGTACATCATTTTTTAAAAATCATTATCCGGATTAACTTAATTTAGACCAGAGAGTTGAGGTTTTACTTTATTTCATATAAAGCCTGTTCGAGAAATACTGAGAGTTTCCGAATGAGAATGTTATATTATTAACATAGGATCCTTACCCAAGGCTTCAAAGTTTCTTCTGCGTGATATGATAGCTGATTTTAGAAGAAAATGGGAAGCCAGTCTTGACATTAGACCACTTCCGAGCAATATCAAGATTGACAGTATTATTCCACACTTAAAATGGCAAAAAAATCCAGAATTAAATACAATACAATGGAGTGTCCTTCATATTGTAGGACTGCTTCTATCTAATAATAAATTAGTAATGTTGACGCAATTTTAATTATTAGTGAAAATATTATTTACTCACTTGCTTAAAGCAAAACGGCATGGCTAAAATTCCAACACCGATAATACTATTCGCTAAGGTTATAGCTTGCCCTGACACGGGGCCCACAGTTCCCATTTTTATAATTTTACGTGAAGTGTGGCAGTAACATATTTCGAATAAACTATAATCTTTAATTATCAGCCTAACATATTTCGATAGATAAGTTGCTCAATTAATCAATCAATTTTATAAACACGGTAAAATACGCAAACGTAAACAATCAGGCGGTAAAAATTTCAAGAAAAGACATTATTAACGTCACCTAAAGAGAAAAAGAATTGACACAACTGAGAAGTTGCCATTAATTCAAAAATTCTATCAAGAGAGTGCGTTTTAAAAAACAACAGGACGGTGAGCATATTGGTCAAACGCGAGAAACGTTACAGAGAATTTACAAATAATTGTACGTTAGAGTCTTTAGAATGCGTGGCGTTTATGGTGTTTTTATGTATAAATTCCACTAAAACGTATAGTATTTCACCCGATATCCTAACTTCCAAATGATTTATGTAACCCCAAGATCAAGTTGGCGTGTGATCAATGTGGATCAAGTCTTATTTTAGTAATGGCAGTTATGAATGTAAAAAGTCTAGTATAATCTATAATCTGTGCAAAAGCTGCTGTCGTTGCCCGTCAATTAATGCAATTAAGTTTACGGATTTTACGTGATTTTACGTCAGGATCAGTCAGGATGTCAGATCTGTTCTGAATATCTTTTAACTCAATAATAGCGATCAATGTGATTTGTTTTATTTAACCCTGAATCGTTTGTTCATTTAATTTTTTGCATGAGTAGTTATTTCAGGCGATTTGCATACATATTTTATGGATATTATTGTTTTGGCTTCTGAATCATGTTATCTGAAGATAAGAAATTCGATCTAAACACTCTAGAAAGACTGCTTGGTAATGTTGGAGATCATTTACCGCATATTGTTGACGTAGAATGGAGGCTCGATTTCGCCGTAAACACGTCTGAGTTGGAAAATGTCAACACATTGCAGTACACAATCACATTAAAAACCGAATGTCCAACTGAAGATATTATTTTTACATGTAATGAGTCTCAGTTGGAAGATCTCGTGTACAAGTTGAAAGAGATCATACGGCATTGTGAAGTGATAAGCTCCTAAGAAAATAAATAGGTAAGGCATATTTTCATCTCCTTAGTTGGTATGTAAATTTTTTTTCATGTTGTGTTTGAAGAATTATTTACGAACATTTTTTCAAAATAGTTTGTAATGATAGAATTTGATATTCCTAGACACGGTATTTTCCGGTGTGGAATACAGTACACATTTATTTTGTATACCAACAATCTCCACTAGCTCAAGTGCCCAGAGAGAGTACAATTTAAACTCTGTTGGATGGTTTTCAACTCCTTAAATAATATGGCTCCAGAACTTTGCATCTCTCAAAACACAAATTCACGTCAGGTAACAATTCGAAATACAACGTACACAAAACGTAGAGGCGAGTCTAAACGGCACCCTAGCACTAAGTTTGGAGACCGTGCCTTCGCTGCTGCGAGCCCTGCCGCTTGGAATCAGTTCCTTTCATATTTGAGACTCATTCAGAGTCCCTATCAATTTCCAGCAAAACTCACAACTTATTCTTTCAGAGTTTCCTTCTCAAGCACTTGGCTTAAATTTAGAAGCCGGCCACAAAACAATCATAATATTTTGGAATGTTTCAGAATTCGTGTTTGGGGTACTAAATATATTGTTTTTTCATAATTATGTACAGAGCTCTTGAGGTGATTTCTCACAAAAACCACCGCTTTATAAGTCATCCTTTATTATTAATTATCAAATTAAAAAATTATCTGCCGTGTCTCCTTCAATACATTTTTTTTTTTTAAATACTATGTAAATGGTTATTGGGTAGATTGTTGGTAAAAAAACAACACATTTTGTTAACATATTTTAATAAAAATAAATGACATTTTACATTACAGAAACCTAAATTAGTACTAATTATATTTCAATATTACATTCACAAGTTAAAGTTGTTATAAATATATTTTTAAATTGTGTTTACACTTAGACAGGCAGGCACCAGTGGCAATCAAATACTTCTATAAACAATTTGTAAACAACAAACAAAGGCAATAATATTTCTAACAGATATAATTTACAAAATGAATCACAATAATGCACCTTTTTTGAATATATCAACTCTTGGCGATCTACTTATCATAAGCGACAAAAATACATTTTTACTTTTTGCATAAGATTTTTTTCTTCTCATTTAATAATGAATTAACTTAAAAAGCCAAATTCCATTTTGAATGCGTATTTTTTAAAATATCTTTCAATTTTTTAAAAATAGGGGTGATCCTATGCGTCTATTATTAGAGCACTTTTAACAAATAACCGTCGCCTAAGATATTTTGGACCTCGTGGGTCAATATTGTTATAAACTGTAATGAAGATCTTTTTTAGAGGTAGAAAAATATTATTTGTATAAAAATATTAAAACTTAAAATAAATAACATGTTTCAAAGCTTTGCTTGGTGTCAACTTGTTCTATTCATATTATGTTTACGTGTTTTATCATTCTTACCACCTCCATTTATCTCTATAAATATTTTTATATGTACGTACTTAAATGATATTTTACTTTGTGAAATAGAAAATTCATGACCAGAAAAGAACACAAATGTCGACTTTTTTGGATAAATACTGGTATTCATAAAACTGCACTCAGCCCAACATATTTTTCACTAAACATTCATACTTAGATTCCAAACAGTATTATAATATGGCACCATACTTGACGTATTTTAATTGGAGTTAATATTTTTTGGAGTGATGCTTCGAGATTCAATACTTCTACATTGAAGCTCACTTTTTAACTTTTACTGTATAATTTGTACAATATTACACAACAGTTTATATTATATTGAATTCTTAAAACGTAATCTTTCATTTTACATTTTCATTTTTCAAATAATTTTAGTACATTAAAAGCATTACTAAATAAATTGTTACTGTAACCAGTAAGGCACGAATTGGTCACAATTGTTAGTCTCGTAAAACAAAATGAATCATAATAAATATTAACGCTTCATCTTTTCCAATATTGGTATAATCATATCAAAAGTGGGTCTTTTGCCAGAATCTTCGTTCATGCAAATCTTGATCAGCTTAGAAATGTGGGGAGCTATTCCCGGACCTATTGTTATTCTCAGCCCTTCCAGCGCAATCTTCATCCCGCACTCCATGGGAGATAGATCAGCAAAAGGCACCTGAAAGAAAGTTTTTTAACATATTATCGTTATAATCAACTTCTAATGCGCTTCTATTTTATCAATTCTAGATTGAAAAAATGTCATTCGAATTGAGTCGCTTACGGGAAGAGAACAGCTTGCTGTTGTCGCAAGTTGAAAAATTAGAAAAGGAGGGATCCGAGCTGTCTGCGCGCCTCGCTGAAGTAGTCGGGCAGGAGGCGCATATTCGGGGGGAGTCACAACTGCAGTTACAGAGGCAGTTAGCCGAGGCTGAGAAGAGGCTCAAAGCTCTCAAAGTGCAGCAAAACAATATAGGAAAATACCCTCAAAACCCTTCAACCAGCGATGCTAAGGAAACTGAATTCACAGATGATATGGTAGAGTGTCTTCAGGAGGAATTGGTCAAAGTTCGTCTGTGCGAAGCCGAGAATGAAGCCACCATAAGAGAACTTAAAAACCGAATCGGCGAACTTGAACAAGATAAAAAAACAATGCACGAATCAGCCGTAGATAATTCTGTAGCACATCTCCAAGAAGAGTTGATAGCGGTTAAGCTCAGAGAAGCCGAAGCCAACCTTTCACTCAAGGAACTCAAGCAGAGAGTCGCGGAACTATCAGATATGTGGATGAAGCACCTGCAAGAACATCGACAAGAGAATCGTTCTCACGCCAATGCCGGAGTGTTGAGTACTCCTAAAAAAATTATGCGAGCTTGGGAAAACAGAACTGTGGATACTCAACGGCTCGAGGAAGAACTGATGACAACGCGCATTCGAGAAACTGAAACCAGAGCAGAATTAAAGGATCTACAACTAAAAGTCATGGAACTGGAGTCCCAAGTTCAGGTATCCACTAATCAACTGAGGAGACAAGACGATGAAAAGAAATCGCTAAAGGAGGAATTAGAAAGTTGCCAAAGAAAAGTAAGAGAATTGCTTAATAAGCAGAAAGAAAAGGAACAAAAGTACATAGACTTGTCCAGCAAAAATGATTATGAACAGATGCTGGCAAATATTAGGTTCGCGGAAGATTCCCAGAAAATTGCCGCCCTGGAACATGAGATTTCCGTACTGCAGATGAGAAATCAGATATCTATAGCTGAGAGGAAATTAAAAAATAATGAAGAAAATTTTCAAAACTGCCAACAGGATAATGATAAAAATGAATAAAAGTTTGGACGTTAGAGGAACACAAATGTATACAAATCTATTTTCTTATGGGTTTACTAAAGAATTGGTAAATTTGTTATAAAATAATGTTCATAAGATAGGACAGCTCAGAATGTTGTAGAATACAATTAAGGTTCTTTATTCCGTATTTTAGTCTCTAATGTCCATACAAACTTTCAATAACCCATAAACCTATTTGTAGCTTTTAGTCACTAAAAATACCTAGTTACCTATATTATTGTAAACGTAGTTCTAGTAGTGTTGTTCAATGTTTCTTGTGATCGTCTGAATTAAGTAAATTAGCATTCTAGATTCACTACTTTTAATTTCCATCTGCTAAATGTATTCCTACTTAGATTAAAGAGCTAACATTCCAAGTATATGAAGTAACATTTTCTTCTGTCATATCATGAAATTTTGACGCATGTAATATTTAGTAATACTTTGTATGTAACTGATGTTGAAGTGTTATTTTGTGGCCAATATTTGTAATAAACTAGTTATAACGCTCGCAGAATCTGTTATTCTTATAAATTATGTAAACATTGCCATAACATTTAATGTGCCGATGAATAAAGGCCTGATGTAAAATTTTTACTTTTCTTTTTTTATCCTAAAAATTTTCCTTCTATTTATGAAAAGCCATTTCATCGCCTTTTCTCTATCCATCAGAATTGACTACATAAAGGGTTAAATTGAGATTACCTCTCGTGTGGCCAACTCCCAGAGCAGAATAGCAAAACTCCACATGTCCGCTGCTTCCCAGTTTCTTTTAGCGGCGGGTTTCTGTAGTGCCTCCGGCGCCATCCAAGCCGGTTCATATATTCTGGCCTTCTCTTGGAAGGAGAATTTGGCATCGGCCATGTTGATGCGAGCGGTCAAGTCTTCATCAATCTGTAGACAAATTTTATGATGTTATTCCGATCCAGATGGAAAAAAAACTTAAAGGGATTTTATATTATTACAATCTTCACTTTATATGTCAATATTATTTCAAATCATTATTTTACATACACAAGTGTGATAAAAAGCAAAAAAAGCCTGCTATGTTTTATCTATCGAACCCGCGACTTGTGCAAGGTAGCCCAACACACTAGACCACGAAGCAGACCAATGGAATGCTCCATATAGGGAGCATAAATGAATTATTGATGGGTGATGAGGAATACTCGGCATATTTGAATCGTATGTTTCAGAAACAGCACACAAGCCAACTTTTGGGATTTCAACTTAATGATGCCATCTTGTTTTTTTAACCTAGACGCACGTTCTGAGCAAAAATAACACACATCTGATCATTAGTGAATTTACTGTTAGCAGTCGAAAAATATGTATTTTTTAGAAAGAACACACCTCCATTTGTGTTGTTTCTAAAAAAAATTACCTGAAAATCCCTCACAAATTTTTAATACTGGTTGATTAAAAATTTGTGAGGGATTCACCAAACTGCGGGGAATCACCACAGACCGAGATGACATATCAGAAGATTTGTAAAATGTTTGATTATGTTTATTTAGTTTAGTTTTGTGTTGATATTCTACCATTCTTTTATCTAATCTGGAATATTACCAATAAAACATTGTTTATATCATTAGGGTATTTAATTTATGAAAATGTTATTTTACATAAATGTATGCAAGAGTTTTTTAAAACAGCACACATCCATTGTATTTCTTTTAGAAATAGCACACATCCCATTTTTTTTAGTAACAACACACATCCACGTTTAAAAAAAAATTATAGCGCTGTACGGATAGCTTTAAATATATAAAAAAACATACAGTAAATATCTATTTTACTCCCTATGACATTGAAAGAAAAAATATCATAGGAAAATTTTGTACCAGACAGTTTTTTGTCCTGTAAAGTTGATGTTGCTGGATGTGTGCTACTTCTGATAAACACGATTCATTTCTATTCCAACGTCTCACCATGATGTGTTTGCTGCTGAGATGGTAGGCGGGCACGGTCTTGTCCCTCTGCAGCGAGTGCAGGAAGGCCATGCCGCGGGCCACGTCGCTGGCCAGGCGCACGGCGGCGCCCACGTCCAGCACCACGGCGCGCGTGCCCCCGCTCGAGTGGACCAGCCCGTACAGGGAGCCCCACGCCATGTACTGGCTGATCACCACCAGGGTCGGTGGGGCCACGCAGCAACCCACCTGGAATCATAACGCGCTTTGTTGGTCATAATAATAGAGAAACGGACCTGTTGGCAATCCCTCCCAACTGCGGGACGTGGACCTGACCAGTTTGTGTAATCCATATGCTCCACTTAGGGAGCGAATATGGTATGATGGTGATGATGATAATAGAGAAAAATGAGTTTGTAAATATGAATTGTTAAATAGAAATCAGTTGCATGAGGCCGCCCTTTTTCAAAGATAGATAGCCTAATAGAGAAATTGGTAATTTTTATCCAAATAAATGAAGTTTTACAAGTACATTTTAGGAAAACATTAATTTTCTTATTTTCCCCAGGTAAAGTTTTTTTTTTTTGAGCCATAAATAAATATCATTTGATGGCAATATCGAGTTATTTTTACTAACTCAGAAAATGTGAGTTGGACCTTTTTTTTTAAAAAGTGTTTTATCTAAATAGAAATACTTTCTTACTGATAAACATATTCATTTCATAATACGAATTAAAAATGCAGTGCTTATTCAACGTAGTATTATTTGATCCACTTCACAGCGTGAAAACAAAAGTAAAAACTGGAAAAATGTTCATAAAATCCTCACCACAGGTAATATATTTGGATGAGAGAATATACGCAGTTTAGGAAACTCCTCGTTGAAGTCTCTTTGTACACGCGGAGTACATTCTCTTAGTGCCAGGATTTTGGCCACAATGTCATTCTTTTGCCACCTACCACGCCACGTTTCACCTAAAATGAAATTTTTAAAATTAGCATTTTTATTGTAAAAGGTACTCCGTAACCTGAATATGATCATTACATAAATAAAATTCAATGCAATGTTGGCTTAGGCATTGAAAATAAATACATATTAAATATAACGGATATTTAATGATATATTGTAAGTACATGAAAAAAAATTATTATAAAAGATATTTTAAATCGAGCTTATGGCGACTAAAAACTAATAATGATTAAAATATTTCTTGGAAGTATTTATAATTCCTGATGTATTTATAAATAATATTGGTAAACGGCTCTTCGAATTCCAGATAGGCAAAATCGCTAACATCATTAATTACTTTTGATTTCGCCTCCATATAAATTTGTCGATGTAACTAACTAACTAACTAACCATCCCGCCATTTCCCCGTAGGGGGTAGGCAGAGAGGATAGAACGCCATACCACTCTGTCCTGACAGACTTCCTTTGCTTCCTCTACATTCATACATATTCTCATGCATATACGCCGATTATTCCGACTTTTCACATGACCACTTTCAAGTACTTGACGTACTTGGTCAAGCCATGTCTTTCTTGGCCTTCCGCGGCTTCTACATCCAGGCACACTTACATTTAAACTTCTTTTAGCCGTTCTTTCATCACTCATTCGCTCCACATGACCGAACCATCGTAAAAGCCCTTTCTTAATTTTGTCGACAATGCTTATCTCAGCCTGCTCTGCTCTGCTCTAATTTCAACATTTATTTATTGACGGACAGAGTCCATTATAAACATTATAGATACACGAAATTTTTACAAAGAAAAAAAATTGCAAGGACAGAAATAAACAGCAAAGACAAAGAATAGATTTTTGAAATTAAGTAAAATGCATAAGCTAACTATACAGATTCTTCAGCTGATTTATAAAGAAAGACATCCTTACACCAAAATAATCAAGATCTTGATGATCGTTCACATATCATACATAGACTTACCACACATTCGCCTGAGAGATGGCATTCGATCGCAGAGATGTAAAGCGATATATAAAGCTAAGGCCCCAGTATTGAAATTGAATGTACAAATTACCAGAAGGAGTTGTGGCGATGCGCATGTGGAGCGCCAATTCGCTGATGTTAATACCCTTATGTCTAGATAAAGTAGCATCTCTGCTTCTAGTCTTGAGTCCCAACCAAGACTGATCTTTGAAGTGAATTTTCTTTAAATCTTGACCAGCTTCTACAGCCAGCTCATGAAGTCTGAAAACATTACAAATTGGGAAATTAGATTGTCAATTAAATCAATCAATCAATTAACACATGATTATTTTGAGAATTTAAGTAACGTCACTTATATCTCTTCCAAGCGTATATTTTACTTTTTGACACATGGGCGCCTATAAAGTTCCGTAATTATTGATAGGAAAAATGCAATACTTTATGTTTTTTTCTTTACGATAGTGAACACATGTTCTTTAGCTCCGATATTAATCGATATCGATGTTTATTGAGCCTACTTATGCAACGAGGATTATTCAAGTTGATTTTTTCCATGAAAAAATATAAAATGTGATTTAAATTAAAACCTATTTCTATTTGTTTTTTCTTCTTTGTTGGTCGCGACACAGAATTTCTCAATTTACATTACGACAATAAAATAGTCCTATGCATATTTGTGTTCTCTGTAGCTCCTGCAACCGATGACAAACTCCAATTTAAGGAATTTATCGGGACTGTATTTAATGTTTCTATTGTAAAGAAATTTTTATAATTTTTTGTTATATATTTTTTATTGAATAAAGACAGTTAAAAAAAAAAAGTTTTACGACAGCGCTTTCGTAATATAAACTATATGCTGTTAACGTCTGGGTATGTTTATAAACTACAAAATGTTTAGCAAAAATAAAATATAAATGTGTTAAATTGATTAAAACTTCTTCATAAATAAAGTCGATTTTTATGAGAAATCGATTCGGTAACGCATTAGGACATCCGTAATTGATACATAATTAAAAGTAAAAGCTGTCAAAAGTAAAATAAACGCTTGGAATTGGTATAGTTATCAATATTGTGCAAGTCGTCTTTATTCATTTTACAGAAAGACAAATAAACCGATTATTTTATTGAATTCAAGAGGAATTAGACTACAGTTTTAATGAGGGATATTTTATGCATAAACATTTTATTTAATTATATTAAAATCTCATTAGTAGATTGACGCAAGCTAGAAATATCTATCCAATAATTTTAATTGGTGCTTGCGTGGTGTTAGGTAAGCGGCAATCGATATATTTAGATCATATTTAATAGAGTGACATCACTTTCTTTCATATCTAATATGGCAAATGTGGCTCTTCAGTCTTTTGAGGTGGTCAAATATGACCCAAAAAAACTATTTGCTCACAACAAACTATTTACAGGATATAATACAAGCTACTAAGGCATACGAGAGCTGGCTCTAGAATGTTGGGTTTGTCTAGGTATGTGAGGGACATAGGACCTGTTTGGTATCACCACCCAGTTACTTATCAAAATATTTTACATTATCTTACCGTTGAGACAGCTGTCCTCTAGCCTTGTCCAGGGGAGTGTCTCCATCCTTATTGGCGAGAGAGACCAGTCCTCCAGCGTTCACCAAATCTTCAGCGATAGGTCCGTACCCCCAGAAGCAAGCATAGTGAAGGGGAGTGTTGCCATGCTCGTTGATAAAGTTCACATCGGCTCGGTATTGCAAAAGCTGAAAATCATAAATATTTAACCTTTAGTATGTTTAAAATGTAAATGTAATATCGTTGTCATACAAGAGAAAATGACCAAGTGCATATTTCGCGAAAACGTGATAAATGACTATTTGACAACTTACTGACACAATGGTTGCCTGGAAAAAATGCCCAAGTGATTTTAAAGTTGGAAATATAATATCTAGACTTGTTAAAAAGATCCATTTAAAAAATAAAAATATAACAATAACAAATAAAAATGGTTAAATGACTCTCCTGAAAAATTTACACTTTGTAAGTTGGTCACTTTCTCTTGTATGACGACGATATCTTATTTTAAGTAATGTGTAGTATTAAGACATGAATGTACTATCAACTCCCAGTGAGGAAAAGCAATAGCATAATTTCTCCCATGAAGCAAAATAATGAGAATATAATAAATTATATAAATTATAAATAAATTATATAAATAAAACACTTAGATTTTTGTCCACTGAGTTTATTTTTTAACACGACATGTTTCGGACACGCAGTACTGTCCATCTACAGGTGTATTTTTAAAACTGAACTACCCCCCATACCACCCCTCCCACACTTAGCTCCTCCCCCACCCCCTGTCAGTACCTAAACTTTTCATTGTATATTTATCTTCAGTTTTAAAATACACCTGTAGATGGACAGTACTGCGTGTCCGAAACGTGTCGTGTTAGAACATAAACTCAGTGGACAAAAATCAAAGTATGAAATTAAACAACTTTTGTTTTAAACTACTTTTTTTTATTACGGGGGGGTAGCGTCTAATAATCCAACCGGTTTTCGGAGACACTACTCCGAAAGTAGTGTCTCCGAAACCGGTTAGATTATTAAATAATAAAAAAGTAGTTTAAAACAAAAGTTGTTTAATTTCATAATTATGGAAAACTACAAAGTGAGTGCTACAAACATTGAGTTAAAAATCAAAGTGTTTTATTTATATAATTCAATATGTTATTCCACAATGTTAACGTTGATTCAATAAATAATATGAGAATATAATATACTAAAAACTTCTCATTTTGAAACATACCTAATTATTCGGCATGGGTAAGAGATTTTTACATTTTCGAGTTTGTTTGCCTATTCTAAAAACTAATATATTATGTGCGTTTAATTTTTTTAATGAAAGTCCTAAATGTGAGTTTCAAATGTAAAATGACACCATCTACTCGCCATCCAGTATAAAATTCCATTATAAGTTTACAAACTCAAGACGCCTCTTCTATTTTGACTTTATGATGTAATGTCGATTCTTAACTTTGGTGTACCAATGCAGTGCCCTATGCACCATTGGGTGAGGATAAGGGAAAGTAGTAGTAGTAGTAACATAAAAATCTGACAAAAATCAGTTTTTAGATTTTGGATGATTTTGAATTAGACGTTATATTAAAAAGAAGCTTACTAGTTGAACAATAGTGCGGTGACCGTGTGCAGCGGCCAGGTGTAGAGGAATATCGTCTCCCCTGTTGGTAGCGTTGATGCGAGCTCCTCTCTGTATGAGCATCTCCACAAGCTTCATGTGCCCTTCCTTACAGGACCAGTGGAGAGGACTGAACCCATGGTCGTCACTGCAAAATGTATGAAAATCAGTCAAAACAATGAGGGAATCCACTGTTTTTTCTTTTTTATATTTAATATTTTTTTATTAGTTATTGATGAAGATACGATTTTTTAAAGTTGCACATTTCAAATACCGCGCTAAATACCACTATGTACTAACTGCGTCATTTTTGCAGGAGTGACGTCATAAAACGGTTGTTTAAGGCCATGGGATATCTCCAGCCAGTAACAAAACTGTCAAAAATCTATGCAAACTGACGCGGGAAACACAGATAAAAATATACCGTCGACTCAACTGTCATATACTGTTAACCGCTGTTCTAGGGAGACCGAATGGCGGCCATCTTTTTTGCAATAGAAGCTTGTATGTAGATTGTATTCCACATTAAAATGCCATGGTTACGGGGGTTTAAAAACGGAAACCGGAAACACTACACTTAGATACAAGGAGTGACGTCATTGTTTAAGATTTTGAAATGAATGCTTTTTTCAACATTTTTTATTAATTTTGGCGTGCGTTTTTGGGATATTTCGTCCCACTTCAAAATTTTTAAATATTCGCGTCTACAGGAAAGCATTTTTAAAATTCAATTCCGGGTAGCAGTGGATTTCCTCATTCTAAAAAACCCAACAACTTCCTCTGTATTATTTGTGATTTACTTAAGAGTAAAAAGATGTACTTATAAATTATAAACAACATTTTGAGTGTGTCCAATTACTTATAGACAAAAACTGGATTTCACCCATTATGGGATAATAATTACAATTTGACATCTCAACAGAGACGAGAAGTTTTGGAAGGGAATATGGATATTTAGGCGTTTACAGGGCTTATGACCTGTCATTGGCTGGGTTAAGTGGCCACTTGATGTATTAAGATTCATCTTCAGGCGTTTCCTAGTAGGTGATACAATTCGGTAAGAATCTCACTTGCAATCATAAAGGTTTCTGCTAAAATGCTTAGCAATTTTCTCGATTGATGACAGAGAGTGTTCACATGTGAAGCGTCGCGCCATTTTACTGTATATTGGCAGATATGGATATCAAATACTAGGTGAAATGGGGAATGTTGTAATACATCAAGTTGCCACTTAACCCAGCCAATGACAGGTCATAAGCCCTGTAAACGCCTAGATATCCATATTCCCTTCCAAACTTCTTGTCTCTGTTGAGATCTCAAATTGTAGATGTACTTATATTTACATGGTATAGTTCGCGTCATGTAAAAAGACACTGGCGGTCAAGTTGCGCACTAGCCAATTAAGCGATTATCGGCCTTATTTGCGACGCGGGGTGGGCGGGTCACTTGCGCAGACCAACCCCCTCCACTTACCTCCAGCGTCTTTTTACTTGACGCGACCTATACTAACTATGTTATGGTTTCGTATAATGATAGGAAGTTTTAAGTAATGCACTGTTTGGTCAAATTAGTGAGAAAGTACAGAGTTTTCAGATATTTTAATTTTTTTCCACGTAACAGTATTTTTACAATCAGAGGCCTTTTGCTTTTTTTTAGTGGATTAGGCCGCCTATAGCGTGGGCCATGGTCATGCTATTAGCTATCCCTTTCTATCTCACAGATTTTTCTGTAGGTGATGTTATTAAAAACAGTAAATGCGAAACTACTCTATGAAAAGCAGGCTTTTAAAACACAATATCTTATCAAGCTAAAACTTGGTTGCTTGATCCAAGGTTACTTAAGCTTAAGACTCTGACTTCTACATTAATTTTTTTTTTTTTTTTTCATCTCTTTTCTCTGTATCTTACAATCACAATAATTGCGTTTTTGTTAGAATTAAAAAAATATTGTACATCAGAATCAGAGAGGGAGAGAGAGAGAGAAGCAGCATATTATTAAGTTGTTTGTTTTGTGTATGGAATTTACAAAGATTTTCTTTAGTCCTTTTTTTCAACACATTTAAGTTTGAAAACAAAATGCTAAATTGAGTAGAAGTTTAAAGAGAAACAGGAAACTACCTACATAGTTCAACATCATGGATCTAAAAACCTTCACTTTTATTTTCCTAGGAAAGCATTCATATTGATGTCAGTACAAAATGCACTTGACATTTCAAAAATTCTATCAACATCCCTTTACATTGCAGGTGTTTGAGAGGATAAACACCTACGGAACTGTTGTCTGAGTCGAAATTAGGTTAAAATTAGTAAAAATTATGCCATATTCTCGCTCCCACACACACAGATCCTTCCCACTTACGTCATATTCCTAATATGGAACCAGCTGTTAGTGGGCGTGTCTTGTTTCCCGTAAATAGGTAATCGGAAATAAAGTTACAACTAGAAAAGTAGTAACCAGAAACTTAATTTGCACCAGTAACGGAGAATAAAACATTTATTTACCCAAGATTCATATCATGTTCAGTGTCATCCAGCCATACCCTCACTTGCATGGTATTTCCCTCTCTACACCAGTGAAATATATCTTCCATTTTAATGTTTTATTATTTCACAGGTCAATTAAAATGTGTAGAAGCTCAGAAAATTACGCAAACATACTAGATTGCTCAATATAAGCTAAACACAGGCAAAAAAACGAAAACGAAAAATAAATACAAACAACCCAGAGTCCAAAAATAAACTAGACAGACAAGACAGAACCACAGATTAAATCGAGCACAGAAAAGCATAGAAAATGATTTGGTTACATTTTCAAAGAAAATCAATTTTAATATTGTTATTACACTATGGCCGTTTTTTGACATTTGAATATTTTCATTCCATTTTCCTTTGTTAAATTTTTCGCGCCATTTTCGTTGGCGCATGCTTGTTCCGTGCGGTCCTACTTCCCTTTTATGTGTTTTCTCTTCTGTTTCAGTTTCGTTCTCAATTATTTACTAGTATATATAATCTGTGGTTCCAATTGACCAAGATCTTTGTGGTTAAGTCGTCCTTGTGCTTTTTTATTGAAGGTTTCTTGAAATCACAAAATGGATAGTCCAATTGATATTGAAGAGGTTAACCCGGATATATGGTTGAAATTCGAAGAACATTACAAAGTTCTCCTTTCGAATCCGGTAAATCGTAACAAGGTATAGAGCTGCATTGTCTTTAGCCGCATCGCCACCTGTTAATTTAAAATGATATTTTTATGTTATGATTGAGGAATGACCTTGTTTAACCTTCCACAGGTTTCCCCTGTTGAATGCGAATGCCTTGCATCATTTGCGAGATAACCAATTGGTACGGTTCAGGGGCATGATACAAGATATGCACAATCCAGAATTCTATTTCGAGACTTTTGAAATCATCAACAAACAAACAAAAGTGGCGCGGCTTTAGTTCTGGGAAGTATCGAGACACTGCTGATGTTGCTGTAGGTATTCTACTAACGAATCTGCTATCTTAAAATGAGTTAATTTATTATTTACTATGACTGCATGTAAGTAATGTTAAAATTTATTGATATATGATATATAGCATACACCATCAAACAGGTGGGTACTTGCACATCTAGTTTTTTTCCTGATTACCAATTCCGGTAATTTTGACCACAAACAAACAATTTTTTTTACAAGCATAGGATACCTAAACAATACTACTTTACAACTTAACATTACATCATTTATAAAACATTGATATTATTAATACCCGTTTGCTTTTTAAATTAGATTAATAAAACTTTTTTTAAATTCTTTGGCTGGGTTGTTTGATCATTAGTAATAATAGTTTAAAAATCTAAAGTAAAGGTATACATTTTTGATGAGGAACAAATTTTCAAATTCCTAAACTATTTGGATTTTTAACTTTTACTAATGATCAAACCTACAGATCAAACAACCCAGCCTAAGTTGTTATTTCTTTTATTTAATATTCCTGTTCAGTTTATTTATTACTTACTATTATTTATAATCTGTGGTATTTATAATTCCTGGTGGTTTTTTACTAGTGTGGTTATTTTTTAAATAAAAAAAAAAATATATATTCGGAAGTTGTGGTGGTCTGATTACCAAGATACAGGCAGCTTTTATCCTTGGTATTTTGCTGTGTAAATCATCTACATAATGTAACAAAACTCGTAGTACAACCTGAAAACTGGTGAATCTACATCGTATTTGGAGACGATTGTGTAATATGACTTTTTAATCTGATCTTGAAAAAAAAAATTCACAATTCAAAAATTCTTCTCACAGTATGGCAGATTAAGTAAAATTGCTCAAATTCTAATTAAAACGCGTTTTTCAATTTGGTTTTCTTTATGGATAGAATTAATTTGACTAAATACATGATATTTGATAACAATTTGCAAAAAAAAAATGAAAAAAAAAATTTACTTCATACTCAATTTTCTCAAAAACTAAGGGTCAAATCAAAAAATTTTGCTCCACAAAATCGACTCCAAATAATATGTTGATTCACTGGTTTCCCGCTTGTACATCAAGTTTTGTTGCACCCTGTATAAAATGTTGCTTCCTCATCTGTTTTAAAATAAACTATCACCGTTATCTATTTAGATATTATCTAATACACCTATTTAATACTTACTTTTCCAGGAAGACGAGGTGTTAAACTACAATTCTTCAAACTTGAAAAGCGCTGAGCGTCAAACCATCGTCACAATTTCACTCCCCGGTTTCAACGAATGGGCTCAAAAAGCGGAGCACGAACTTCACTTTATGCCGCATCTCATCCACCCCGCCAGCACATCCAAGGACGGCGCATCCAAGCCCAACTCCAACCTGAAGCGGAGCCTGGATGAGGCTGATGGTGACCAGGCCTGTTCCATGGAAACCAGCGAGTCGGGGCAGGCACCCAACAAAGACAGGAATAGAGAAATAAATCGGAACTCAACACAAAATGTCACAGTATCTCATGAGCATATTTTGAACTTTCCACTTCCTGATGTGGCAGGAAAAGTTTGCCTTATGAAGGTAATTTTTTTTAAAACATAATTTTCAGTCAAGTAAATACATATAAGTATGCTCGCCCCATAGCATAGTGGTAGCGTATTTGGCTACCCTGCATGAGGTCGCAAGTTCGATTCCCGTGGGCGGTCAACATGAAATATTTATTTACATGTGATTTTAATATTAATATTTCAAGTGTGATACCTAGGATACACGGCATAATAACCAATAAAAGCTATCTGCCTGAATGGCATGAAAATCTACAAACATTGAAAGTTTAATCTTGAAATCATTTTGTGTTTTTGTAGGTTTATAATGATTACGAAGCTTTAAAACTAAATGACATGGTGGAAGTGGTTGGATTCCTATCAGTGGATCCCATCTTGGGGAATGAGTGGAACGGGAAGAAGAACGAAGCTACCGGAGAAGAGATGGACGTGGAAACGTTAACCCACAATCCACCACCCAGCTTAGTTCCCCGCATACACGCTGTTCACATAGAAACCTTGGAACAATGTAACCCCCTCATCAATAGAGAGTTTGAAATAGGTATTGTGCTACATTTTAATACTAAGAATTCATTCTCAAATCCTCGTTCTGTCTAAATTCTAACACAGGTTTTGCTTGCTTTTAGACAGTCTGCCTCCACCTGGAACCGTCCTGTGCTGCTTATAGTCTGTAAAATATTGCTTGATTGGAATGAGAGTTTGTCACGTTAGAATTAGTAAAAATAAAAACATCAAACAACTATTGAAATGTCGTCTAATGAGTAAATTATAATTTGTATAATAAATGAACATCTTTTATATCTGGCATGTACTTTTTTTAATACAGAGCCTGATATAAATCAACATAATTTTATATAAATTCAGCTTTAAAAACCATATAAAACAATTCATACAGTTGGCAGATATTCTAATGAAGCTCTATTTTACCAACTATAGTTGTTATACCAATTCCAAGCGTTTATTTTACTTTTGACAGCTCGATTATGTATCGATTAGGGATGTCCTAATGCGTTACCGAATCGATTTCTCATAAAAATCGACTTTATTAATATTTTGTTTTTGCTCAACATTTTGTAGTTTATAAACATACCCAGACGTTTAAAGCAGAGTTTATATTACGAAAGCGCTGTCGTAAACTTTTTTTTATTTAACAGTATTCAATAAAATTTTTACAAAAAATACATAATTTCTTTACAAAAGAAACTTTAAATACAGTCCCGATAAACTCCTTGCAGGTGCAGGAGCTACAGAAAACCCAAATATGCATAGGACTATTTTATTATCGTAATGTAAATTGAGAAATTGTGTCGCGACAAACAAAAGAAAAAAAAACAAATAGGTTTTAATTTAAATCACATTTTATATTTTTTCATGGAAAAAATCAACTTAAATAAGCATCGTTGCATAAGTAGGCTCAATAAACATCGATATCGATAAATATCGGAGCTAAAGAACATGTGCTTCACTATCGTAAAGAAAAAAACATGAAGTATTGCATTTTTCGGTCTATGGTTGCCTGTCAATAATTACGGAACTTTATAGGCACCCATGTGTCAAAAGTAAAATAAACGCTTGGAAGAGATATAGTACTTACCGAGGTCTGACATCTGACGATTCTATTTTAAACCATCTTATCTTATCTTTAAATGATCTGATATTTGTTATTTTATTCTGTTTATTTATTCAATGTTTCTTTATTCTGCTTTTCCAGAGAAACATATGTTAGAAGCAAATGAAGCCAGGGAACACCTACGCTTGACTCTAACGGAATTACTATTTGGAGACTCTCTGGCCGCAGATTACCTAATATGCTACCTTATATCTTGTGTGTATGTTTCATTTTCATTTTTGCATGTAAGCATGTCTTTTCCTGAATATTATTTTTTTTAAAGTCATTTAGTTGTTTCAAACTAATATAAGTAAAAACAGACAAGGAAATCAAATATCGTCACCTTAGGGGTAAAACACACTGAGTCAAAAAATTATAATTTGAAAGTTGGTGATTTGTAATGGCATAATTAAAAAATAAAGCATTTAACCAAAATAAAATATTGTGAAATTAAACAACTTTTGTTTTAAACTACGTTTTTATTTTTTTAACACTCCAACCGGTTTCGGAGACACTACTCCTTCATCAGGGATTTGTATAATAATAATTTAAAATTAAGTAATATCTTTGACATTTTTAGTTAGCGACATATTACTTAATTTTAAATTATTATTATACAAATCCCTGATGAAGGAGTAGTGTCTCCGAAACCGTTGGAGTCTTAAAAAAATAAAAACGTAGTTTAAAACAAAAGTTGTTTAATTTCATAATTATGGAAAACTACAAAAGTGAGTGCTACAAACATTGAGTTAACAAATAAAATATGTTTATTATATCAAATTATGAAATGTTAATCGATTTTCTTAAATAGTAGTAAAAGTTTCCACAATATTCTATATTAATGATAGTTCATGCACAAAACTGAGCTTATCTCAAAACTAAAATATAAACATTGACATACTAATTGGGTAATATTCGGTACAAAATATATGGAATATTACCTGATTATTAAACCAAGTGTTACTGACGGATGTTTATAAAACCGGGCCTTAGTGTGTTTTACCACTAAGGCGACATATCGACGTTTTATGAAGATACCGGCACAGCGGCAAAAAATGACTTTCTGAGTATTTGGTATCAAAATTTTCGTAATTGTATGCTCTATGTAAGAATACCAAAGACAGTAACCCCTCCTGGCGGTACATTTTTCAAGTTACAAAAGTCCCGTTATCATAAAAAAATAGAGCATGCAATTACAAAAATTTTGATACCAAATACTCGGAAAGTCATTTTTTGCAGTTGTGCCGGGTATCTTTATAAACCGTCGATATGTACAATACAAAATTTATCCGTAGTATTGATCTTTAATTTACCTTACCAATTTACGTTGGTATTAATTGGTTGGTAATGAATTTCTTCTGCAGGTACATTCGTAAGGATGTGTTAACTTTGGGAAAGTTTGCATTGAACCTGTCTAAAATACCGGCCGCCCTCCACCCGCAGTACACCACCCACCTCTACTCCATCCTGGAGTTGATGCTAACCAAGAGTTACTACCTTCCCCTTACCCTCGACAACATGAACACACTGACGTTCTTGCCAAAGTAAGATAAAACACCCACTCATTTTTAGTCTCTAGGAGTCATTTCTATTTTAAAAATTAACTTACCTGTCACAATCTTTTGAATTATTGATCTATACTCTACATATTCACTCAGTCAAGACCAGCAAACATGTGGGGGTCGCGGGGTATTACGTGCAAACTGACGAACACCTGTCGGGTAGAATTCCTAATTTTCGACTCCATTTTACTTTTGTTTTTGTAATTAATTTTTCTTTTGATTAAGATAATTTCAACAGCAAAATAGCATTTAAATGTACATTGTGGGTTTCTTTGAATGCATTATATTTAAATGAGTGGTTGAGGAAATGACATCGGTGACGTCACCGATCGCATTACAAAACCCAATAAATTTAGAAAAAAATAAATGTCCATAATTTTTCTACTTTATTTCTGATATTCCGACACCAAATCTAAAAAAATATCATGCTTAATAAATAGAAATATTTTTTTAGGAAATCGGTGTTTTAATGTACGTAGGTAGATAGATAGCCGGGTACTAAAATGGGTGCACGTGAATATCACGCAACTGCGATGTTATGACTGATAGTCTTGAGTGAATAAACAGACTTTAGTAACTTAAGTAACAGATAATAATAACTGCCCATTTTCAAAATGCGCACACAAGCGCTCCATGTGAATTCAGATATAATTTAAACAATATTTATTTGTGAACAGTTTGAAGGATCAATGAATTTTCAGTAGTTGGATGTAATATTTTGCACAGGCATGCTAAAATTTACTGTGTAAAAATATACACACATATTTTATTTCATTGCCTTGTTTCTTGATAAAAAACACTATTTTGAATAAGTTTAGATTTGCAAAATATCTATAAAATGTGAGCGGAACTTATTTAGTTAATATTATAAATTTTTATAAGATTTTTTCTTATTTCTTATTGAATTTGTAAATGGTCCTTAGGAAAGATTACGAATGCAACCGTTTAACAAGTGGAATTCTCCAGTTAAGTAAGAACACTCACCTTGTACTGGACGAGACGAAGATGGAGACAGGGCAACTGGATGCCACGGGAGTCGCTAATCTCTCAGCACTCGGGCACATGATACAGTCACAGAAGATACAATACGATTTCAAGTTTTATCAAATGGATTATGACTGCGACATTCCCACGTTGATTCTCTCAGAAGGGAAATCTTTATTACCCGTAAGTGAGCTGTGATGTGTTCAATCAATTATTATTCAATATTATTTTTATAATTTCCTATTCAAATTAAAGGTAGGTATAGATGTCGGCACATAAGAAAGCCAATACTAACACATAAACAAATATTATGTGTAATATGAAGTTATTTAAATGTAAACAACATTTTGAGTATGTCCAAATACTTGTAGACAAAAACTAAGGTTTCTGCTAAAATGCTTAGCAATTTTCTCAATGGATGACAGAGAGTGTTCACATGCGAAGCGTCGCGCCATTTTATTGTATATTGGCAGATATGGATATCAAATACTAGGTGAAATGGGGAATGTTGTAATACATCAAGTGGCCACTTAACCCAGCCAATGACAGGTCATATGCCCTGTAAACGCCTAGATATCCATATTCCCTTCCAAATTTCTCGTTTCTGTTGAGATGTCAAATTATTTAAATGTGTTTGTAAAATCGTATGGCCTGATTGGTTCAAAGTTTTTGGCTGTAAAAATTTGACAGAAAACATACGGTGACCATATTTATTTATTCAATTATTTACGGTACAAGTACCTTTTACATGTTAATTTTTTTAATTAAAAAGTAAAGAAAATTAGTAAATATTTATAGGAATAGGTATAGTATACTCAAATATAGGAATATAAAGTATAAAGAAAACAAAATAAAAAACTGCATTTTAACAAGAATTTGTGCAATTTTACTTAATCTGCCATACTTATGAAAAATTTTGAAAGAAAAAAAAAATTGACTTATTATTTTTTTATATTTACATTTGTATACTGACTTTTTTACTGTACAATACCGTTTTTTATTATATTCTGTTCTTTTTTCGGATGTTGCAATATTACACTAAAATATTATTTTTACAGTTTTCGATATGATAGCAAAACGTGAATATTTTTCATTAGAATGTAAATATTAACAGTTTTTTTTTTCTGTAAAATAGGAAGGAATTGCTAATTTAGATTAATTTTAATGTACTTATGTAGTATATCAATTGTATAAAAATTAAGCAGAAAACAACAAAATCACATTATTCCTAATGTATCTGCAATAATTGTTATATATGGGGAAGCGGGTTAGGTCTCCTGCTATCCTCTTATATTGCGTCACAATTTAAAAATTCAATTATTTTTACACTAAACAATGGAAGTCTTTTTTCTAGTGTATCTAAGCAGTTTTTTCGATACCAAAATGTCACCCTGTTGTGAGGAAGCATTATTTTTATGTTTTCAGAGTGATGTCCACGTGCCTCTTGTGGTAGATGAATCAAATGTAGCCATTGTAAATGAAAATATTTGAAGCCGCGAAACATTATTTAAATAAGGATGTGTTACATAAAATAAGAATATATCTCACCATGATGCAGATGGCTAAATTCACAATTGAAGATGAACCAGAGGTATTTACATAATTTCATTCATTTGCATTCATGAGAAGATGTATGAATGTGGAGGAGGCGAGGGAAATGTGCCAGGACGTGTGGCGTTCTATCTATCTATCTAAATGGCGTGATGGTTAGATTTTAGTCACTCGGTTATCAAAAGTTGACATCATTTTGGCAAAATAAAAAAATTTGTTGTGCTAATTTTACATTTTGTTTTCAGTATGTTACAAAGGACTTTGTGGAAATGCGTAATAACCCTGATACAAGTAAACAGGCTTCCGCTGAAAGTTTACACAATCTTCTGGTACTAACTCGGCTTGTGGGGTTATCCAAGGGCCGGAATAAGCTGGACCAAGAGTGTTGGAGTATAGCTAAACATATGGAACAACAGAGAGAATTGAGATTGAAGAAATAGATATTCCCTTTAGTCAAATATATAATATTTATTTTACAACATTTCTGTCATCTACATCGAAATATATCATCTTTTTTTGTAGGTATGCTTTAAACAAATCCAAGTAAAATTTAAGCTTGCTTCAGTTTTTACTTTTCTACAGTGTATTTAAAATAATTTCTTGAAATATAAGAATTTTACAACTTCAGCCTATGTTCTAAATAGTTCCTTATCATCAATGGTTACTGTAGCCACTAAAACTTGTGCCTATAGATTTTTTTTTTAATGTACCTGCATGTTTGTACCCTAAAATGATTACCATTATAAGAATTCATATAAGACCCACAATATTGGTTAGTGGAATCTTTCTAATTCTATCATTTTTTTGTTTTCAATCAACTTCATAATTATATGACATTAAACTTGATTTTGTGGTAGTTAATGCAGCAAATTCTAAATGCTGAACTTAGTTGAGAACGTGGAGACTATAGGATTGCTGAAACTAAATGGGCATATCAAAATAGCAATGTAATATAGAATGTCAGATGATAGGTGGATGCAAAGATAATACGCTTATGAGGGCGGTTTGATAAGTCAGTGACTTTTTGAATAAAACAATTTTTTTTCGGCAAATAAAACATTTTATTTTTCTACATAATCACCTTTTAGCTCGATACATTTAGTCCAGCGATTTTCTAATTTTTTTATTCCCTCCAAATAATAGGTTTGCTCAAGGCTCTCAAAATAGGCGTTTGTTTCGGTAATGACTTCTTCATTCGACTCAAATCTTTTACCGCCCAGCCATTTCTTTAGGTTTGGAAAAAGAAAATAGTTGCAGGGGGCTAGATCAGGAGAATATGCTGGATGGGGTAGAAGTTCGTAGCCCAATTCGTGAATTTTGACCATCGTGACTAGACATGTGTGCACACGTGCATTGTCTTGATGGAACAGCACTTTCTTTTCTTCGCCAAATGCGGCCGTTTTTCCTTCAAATCAACGTCGAATCTGTTCTTCTCCAAAAATGTTGATCTTTCATGTCTTGTGGAATGCATAGACCTTGAGAGATTCTACCAGATTCTACTCTACTTTGAAGCTAAAAATCCGATTCGGATTTTTGACAAGTTTGAAAGTTAAGGGAATCGGTAAAATGTCCACAATCGCAGTGCAGTGATGTCTGCCGAAAAAATAATCTCCTAGATTTCTCCCAAAAATTCCTTAGATTTAAAAAAAAATCGATTTGATTCTAAAAATTACTTTAAAAATGCGAACATATTTAATCCTCAACGTCCCGTCGGTACTTATTAATACCGGAAGTTTAACATTTTATTGAAATTGTATGAAATCATGTTTCGGTTGGTTATGCAGATTTTACTCAAGCCTCGGTCAGGCGGCTTTGTGGGCCTCCGTAAATTAGGTTTCCGTTGGTTGGGACTTTTTAGCCAATCAACTAAAGGTGGAACAACCAAAAATCGAGGCGCGGAAGCACCGCAGTGCCGACGACAAAATTATCTCTATTTTATGTATTTTGTCTATGATATCAAAGCTTCTTTTTGAGACGTGTCAAGTGTCAAATGCCAAGGATGTGTGCAGTGATTGGCTGTCATCTGTAATTTCACTAGCGTAATAAAATAGGTATTGTTTTTATGAAAAAATATGCTATTTTCATAACAATACAGAGGAAACATGTCTGGACTTTTAAAGGATTTACTGAAAAAGATATTGAAAACTTGAGGACTCCCAAAAAAGGTTACTTTTATTAATTATACCAAAATGTATTATGTTTTGGTACAAACTTACTGCAAATATGTTTATTTTAAATATAAACCTCAAACAAATCCTTTTTAAAAGTATATCTTACTTTTTATATTTATATTTTAGAAGTAATAAATAGTCCTGTTAAAAAGGCTACTATGAAAAATAAGAGTGTTCCTCATTCCGTTACACTTAAAAAAAGGTCTGGAGATCAGAAATTTGAAATAATAGATCATAAAGCAAGATTAAGCCAACCATCAGTCGTTGAAACTGTTGTAAAAAGTTTGGCAAGTACTGATCTTCCTAAAATGAATAATGAATTTATCTGATAACATATTAGACCTAAATAATGATCTAAAAACTACTCACAATGATGCGAGCTTTGAAGACGTAATACTCAGCCCAAATTATGATGCTGCTGAAGTAGAGAAGCCGATTAATTTGGAGGCATTTCAACAACAGCAAAAACTTTTTGAAGAACAGAACAGAAAAAGGCGGGAAATGTTGTCAAAAGCATTAGACGACAGGTTCGTATTGCTTTTCTTATATCATAAATTGACTCATTATTGTAATAATATAAGTATTTCAGGCAAAATAAGATGTGGTAATTAATGATATAAAGAAAAACCACAATAAAACCACTTTGTTTTTTAACTACACGAGTTTATTTTACAAATACAATTAGGTACTAATGGTGTTGGGTGAAAGATACTCCCCTGTTCAACCCCATGCTTGAATCGATTATGCTTGAATAGATTAAAATCTTCTTTGTGCCAGCAGCACAGTTATAATTTAGAGGTACTTACAGTATTTTCGCAAATAAAAGACATTTCTCAAAAAAAAAAAAAATACTTTGCAAATATTTGCATAAGTATGCTTCATATTTAAATTAAACAAGTTTTCATTTACTTTTACATAAACATATTGTTATTTTCTGGTAACTAAGGGATTCCGAAATATATTATGCACTTACAAACCTTTACTCTCTGAAATATATTACCTATCTGCGATATAGAACCTAGGTACTCTGTCGATGAATAAACATTTTGGCAAGAAGTACAACCGTTCATACTAAAAATATTTGAATTTACAAAAAAAAATATTATTCAATAAACATTTTCTTTCAATCCACTTAATTAATTAAGCTGATTATGTTTCTTTTTATACCTGTAGTTTAATTTCACATAATTGATTTAATTAAACCGCCGACAATATTATAGATATTTAAAAGTCATAGTTTTTTCTATTATTTATATTATCAGCTCAGCTTTTTGGCTAAAATACCTACCAAATTAGAAATGCCTGGTTTTATTAACAGAAACATCATTTTCCATTTTTCTGTCCAATATTATGAGCACGCTGTGCTGAAAAATACCAGTAGTTTAATTTTTTTTTTTAAATAAGCATGTGTACTTAATGATAGGTAATACCCAACATAAAAAGTTTCTTTTAAATGTGTCAATTTCAATTGTATTTGTGGAACCATGTTGTATAAGTTATGTTTTAATTCTAGGTCGAAACAGACTGCGGAAGAGGTCAGCCGATTAAACAATATAAAAAAAGAATTACAAACTTTAGATCTTCAATTATCTGATGATGTTTCAATCCTCAGGAAAAAGATTGATCACGCTTCTCTTATTTATTCTGAAGCTGAGTAAGTGTTAATACATAATGAAATATTATATTGCATTATTTTGATACAATAATATCGATGGTGTGTTTGTAGTATTGTAAATGGCGTACTTTGATATGATTTTGTTTATGCCAACAGTATGTTTGGAATTATTATCCATATGTTTTACTGTGCTAATTGAAATCCTTGCTGGAAATTCGCCTTCACAACATAGGTATAATTCATGCACCTCCAGGTTTAAGCTTAGACTATGATGTCCTCTGTGTTATCTCTTAGTTGTCTTGTTTGTTTCAGGAAAAATTATTACCGGGTAGAAAAAGAGTTTCTGAATGCAAAACTGAAAATGCAAAAAGAGAAAGAAACTAAAGAGTTACTCACCGAACATTTGTGCACACTAATTGCCCACAACGAAGCGAGGAAAGCCAAGAAACTGGAGTCTCTAATGGACCAGCTAGCCTATAATACAGTAGAGGCGAACCACGGAGTGTGCGAAAAGACAGGGAAAATGCTAGAAATGGAAGATGGGAAAGTCATAATACGAGAAGACTAAGAGTTTTTAAAATAGTATTTATTCTTATGAGCGTGAGACAGTTCAAATTGGTGCTATAAATTTATACAACGAGTATATACAAATAAATATTTTTATACAATTTTTGTTCTAAAACTTTAGTGTCCAGATTAATCAATGAAAAGTCTTCTTAACTGACTTATGTCCAATATTCTGTACCTCTTGTAATAATCTCGCCATGGTATAATTAGTTTGAATCAAGTCCTTACTACAAGTGATTCAGTTAACCAATTCTACTTTGGCGAACTGTCTAATATTTTATTGAGTATTTTGACAGACAGTATGTGTATATAGTTGGTAAAATATCTCTAATAATTTTATCTAACATACGATGTTCATTTAATATTAATAATTTTGAGTAACAATGACAATAAATGCGTTATTTAAGTACAACATTGACATAGCCATTATTTTGTACAATTATTATTTAACCAGCCTTATAAAGCCAACATTACAGATACACTTAAGGAATAGTTTAAGTATAAGAGATGAGGCTGAAGAAACTAGAAGGTGGAAATTATACAAGAGATTAGAATGCTTCAGGTACAATATTTCAGTGTAAAATATTGCTGAGCATGAGTAGAAAAATATAAGATTTTCTATTACAAAGAGCATGACTTTGGGACATATTTTATTTTATGTTCCAAAGACATATTATAAGCTCTTAAATTTGTACAGCCACTTTAAAAAATCCAAATAATCTAATTGAAATAGAACCAGTCTGGTGTCTACTACATGTTTATAATACATTATACAGCAACTTTTAAATACATTTTTCAGTCTTAAAAAAATTTTGAAATGCTACAAAAAAAATGTCATTTTTTGTTAACATTATAATTTTTTGTTATTATTATATCTTTAATTTTATATTTTGAAAAGTATCTTGAATTACATGAATATTGTCCAAAATACGAGTTGCACTTAAGTCAACAAGGAATACATTACTTTACAATCTACATTTTACATAAAATATTAGTGTAATTCGTGTATTTTGTGTAATCTTACTTAGGTTATATTTCAATTGATTATTTGGATTTAAATAGGTTATTAACATGTTTGCTTATTTTGCTTTTGAGGTTGCTACACCATTTTTACAAACAGTTTCAATTTAATTATACTAAATTTAAGAATTAGTAAATCATCACCTTATTAAATCTACACTAAAATTAAATATTTATTCTACTTGTGTACTGTACAAAAAGTTACTAAATTATAGTATTTATTTGTTATGTAAGGCATGATCTTATACATACAGTCCTAGGTATTAATACTTTTATGTACTATTGTTCCTTAAAAAGGTTTAACACCAAATACATAATATCTTTGTACTCTAGTTAGTAATATAAAGAAATTAATAATAAAAAATTCTTTTAAAAAAATAAATTGCAACTAAAAAATTAAACAATCTTTTATTTATTTCGTGTTTTATTATTCTCTTCTCTGAATCAGTATTGCTTGATAAATGTCTTTTCAAAAATAATGTAGTTTTACCATTTTATATTATATGTAACTATTTAGCTATTATACTGAAAAATAGTGTGCTTTAAATAAATATGAGGCAGAGCAGAAAAAATAAGATTATTAAGATTAGTCATATTTTATTTTGACTAATATTAGTCCCAACAAAAATACATAACCAGCAGTACTTAGAATATTTCAGTTTTATTTGCGCAGTAAATACATAGTTTTCAGAACATTCATAAACATGAATTCATTAAAATGTCTACAAACATACATAAGTATGCCGTTATCCTATTTACATTATAAAAAGCACTTTTTATTTTTCACCTAGCATGACCAATATTTTTTTACTTTAGTGCAACCAATGGACCAACATGAATCTATTTCTAGTAACTGATTGGCCCAAGCCATGGGGCCAACTCTATATCTGTCTCGTGGTTGAACATTTTTTCTAAAATATACCCCCTCCACAACACTGGCGGCCAGGTCAGTAGGGGCTATATGAAATTCAACTTGATTTTGGCATAATAAAAAAAACAATAAAATGGCATCCTATTATAACACATTTAATACTGTAAAAACTTTACTGGGGATGAAGAATTGATTTTGGATGGAAAAATCCTTGACATTCATTTTGCTCCAAAAATTCCTAATCTCCATTTTGCGTGGGGCTGAAAATATGTTTTTTCTTTCTATGAAATGTGAATAATTTTTAATAGAGAACAAGATTTTTTCTTCCAAACTTATTATTGACTTCTTTGGATCAAAAGTAATAACTTTATTCACAATAATACTTATTAACTGATTTGAAAAGGATGTTATTTCCTAAAGAACATCCTTTTCGCCGTATGTTATCCTCTTCCATAGGAATACTTCCCTTCTGCCTCCCTAAAGACTTTTTCAATACTGTCATTGGCTCTCTCTAGCGAATTCCGGTTATCTCTTTCTCTCTGAAGGATTTCAAGTCCATTCTTAGCCGCGCAATAGTACCGTTGGCTGAGTGAAGCCTCGGAGCCCTTCATGTGAGGAATATGCCCGGTGTAGCCAGCGATCGGAGGGAACTCTGGTGAGATTGTGCTGTTTTCTGGAAATGCATAAAAATAATTAACAAAGAAGTTGAAAGTAAATGTAAATGAAGATAGTGGAATACCGAAGATACTGGCTTCCTATAGGTTTATTGGTTTAATTTCTACTAAGGTCATCATGGTATGTGATGAAAAGTTAGCGTGAAACTACAGATTATGTTTTTCTTGATTATTATGCCGTGTTTGTGGGCTCTGTGTTGCCGACGTTTTCAACACATTCGTAACATCTCCACTGCAACAAAAAAATGGTTGCAGTGGAGATGTTAACAAATTTTAAATAATAGATAAATAAATTTTGTAATAATAGATAAATAAATAATAGATAAATAAACATTTTTGAAATGAATACAAATACTTGTAGACAAATTACTGGATTATACCTATGCTGGGCTGATATCAGATATTATTGATATCCCAACAGAGACAGAGAAACTCTGGAAACTAATGTGGGTTATCTAGGCGTTTACAGGGCTTATGACCTGTCATTGGCTGGGTTAAGTGGCCACTTGACGTACTACAACATTCCCCATTCCGCCCATCATCTAATAACACCAGCATAGAAATATTCTGTAAAGCGGAATGACGAAGACGATTTCAATATATTTAGTAGTTCCAAAAATTTGTCATATATGGTTATCAGATGATGGGCGGAATGGGGAATGTTGTAGTACGTCAAGTGGCCACTTAACCCAGCCAATGACAGGTCATAAGCCCTGTAAACGCCTAGATAACCCACATTAGTTTCCAGAGTTTCTCTGTCTTTCTTGGGATATCAATAATATCTGATAAATAAATTACCTTTGAATTTAGTTTTTTCCTCAAACTGTCTCATGGATCGTTTGACTTCATCTCCTTTTTTGATGGGCTCCATTTTGGGTGCGCTTCTGGATCTTGTGTACCTCTTATCAATCTCCTTTCTTCTCCGTAGTTCTGACTGCTTGGCACTGAATTCTGCCATGCTGTCATCAGCTGCTCTCCCGTAGGACTTGCCATACCGGAAGTTGAGGCCGGGAATGTAACCTGTATACCCGAGGATGTGTCTCTTGCTCCGGTTCTCTATGTCGTGATTGTGGTTTGGGATGGCCGTGTCCCTTGTTACTGTCACAGGTTTGTGCATGGAGTAGTCTTCTACGCGGAAAGATGGAGGCTTCCGACTACTGAAAAAAGAAAAAGAGAGGAATGGGAATAGAAATACCCCTTTCAGTCTTTAAAATCCCAAATTTCAAATAATTTTTCTTTTAATAAAATTCTTAAGTGTCATTTTTCTTCCAAACCAGCCAAATAGAAAATAATGTTAGTTGTAAGGGAGGATATTGTTGTTAATTAAAACAAATATGAATATATAAAAGTACCTATGTATGTAGGTATGTATATCTGTGTGAAAAAATGAGGAATGCTTGAATTATTGATTTTTCTGTTTGTCCATTACATTTCAATAATATTAATTGCAGTGTAAATATAATGTTTAAAAGCACCTACTACAGACATACCTACTATAAAATCTACTATATTTAGGCCTACTACCTACCTACACTAAAATAAATCTATTTATTTAAATATTAGGTATGTAAAATGTGAAATAATGAGATTATAAAATGAAAAATAATATTACCAGACATCAATTAGGGGCATCAATATTTTATAATATTATAATACCTACCCTCTATTATGAAGAAAATAGGAAGATTCTAATATAATTTGGAAAATATTTTGGTAGTTGGTTATTTTTATAATGTGTTATCTTTACAAACAAGGAAAATAAAAATAAAAATACTTGCATATCCGCATAATATTTGGTGATTTCAACACTGATAATAAACTGTTTAGAGAGGCATTACATTGTTTTGGAACCAAGAATATCATTGCAACTATGTACGACACATTTAATAAATTACATTGCAATTTCACGGCAGAAAATGTCATTGTTCCGAAATCTTGACCCAGATTTGTAAAAAGCGCCATTCAAACCGTAACCTGTGGATTCATTAGACACACTAAACTATTCGACTAGTTCTAGAGACAGCGCAAAAAGATAAAAAATACATAATAAAATAGAAAATGGTTTGTTTTCTTACTTAAATACTCCGCGAGATGTCAAGTCCTGCATGATTTCCCTTGTCTTTGTCCCATAGCAGCGTCCGTAGTGGAATTTGAGCGTGGGACAGTGACCTGTATACCTAAGGAAATAAACAGATCGATAATATTCACCAGGATTCGGGAGCGGGAAAGAGGGATGTACGAAATTACTGTGAGCATTTATTTCGCTTGGGAAATTCGGCCTAAGGAATGCAGTTTGCAGTAGGTATACCTACAACGCACTAGATAAGAAATTACATTGTTTTGTTTACTTACACTTTTACTTTAAACAATAAACTAGGCATATCAGTGAATAAACTCGATTTATAATCTCAACATTATTTAGGTTTCCCTCAAAACATCATACATATATTATCACGAATATCATCCGCGGACGCACAAAGAGAAAAACGTATCAAAATATTAGCATAAGTTATAGTACCTATAATATTCTGATATAAAAGTAGGTTTATATTTATATTTTTAGATCAATAACTAATACAATAAAATGGAAGCTTTACTTTAAAAAAATTTCGATTGGTAAGGCGTTTTTTTTTTTTTTTTTTTTTTAATATTTTTTATTTCAATGTATACATAAAAGAAAACAATACGTGTCCTACTGAGTTGCCCACTGCAAATCGTCAGTAGGTGCATTAATACAAATTCAACTAAATTAAAAGTAATCTCATAATGTTGAAAATATGCCAAATCTATGAAAAGGAATATAACTATATAAGTTTAGGCACATTTAGTAATCTTCTGTAGCCAATTTATAGGTTCTTACTAAGGGGAAGACGCTTAGGTAAAACGTAAAACAATGTATTTTTATTTGTATTTGAGATTAGTCCGAGACAAACTTTACTGAAGCAAGAAAAACGCAATTTTCTTTGTTTTAGAAACACAGCACGCCTACCTACGAGTACCTATGTATATAACAATCGTTATTTTCTTTAGTATTTTTTATCTTGGTATATATTATTTTATGAAAGAGTAAATATCAGTTTACTAATTTTACGCTTTAATTAAAATCCAGAAAACCTACGGAAAAGCACTCAGAATATAAATAGATGTTCAAAGCACTTTTATAATATGCAATTATGCATTCTGGGTTTATATGTCGATAGTAACAACTAGGTACATTCTTGGAAGAATCATTCTTGGAATATGGGTGCATTATAATATGTATGTAGAAGATAGAACACAACGCATGTATAGAAGTGGATCAGCTTGTCGTGTTACATTTCAGGCTTCACTCCTGAAAGTTAGATTGTTAGATTAGTTTTGGTTTAGAGTTGGCGTGAAAATTACGTCGAACAGAGAAACATGAATTATTTCTAAATATAGAACACATGCTCACTACTAGTAACTACTCACTTCAGATAATAATGTCCTGTTTTATGCAAATTTGCTACTTTACAGCTCATTTTCTTCCCACTCCACCCCACCGCTACTAATATGTCACGCTAAGCACTACTTGTTGTGCTAACCACCCAATCCATTTAGGTATCCAAATTACCTTTGTTTATTTTGTACAAGTAGAATTGAGTGCTGTGATTACATGAGGCTTTTTAGCTCTCACGTACAGAAATACTAACTTGTAACATATTATGACGCCCTTTATGCTTAGGTAAGTACCAATTTCGACTTTTATTTTCAAACTTTGGTGTATGTACGATAAACCTAATTTAAGTAGGTTAAACAATACTAACCCTAAGAAAATATTGTACTGGTACGAACATGAACGAATTACCACATAGCGAGTTTATACTATATTCGATGGTTACTATGTATAGTTTTATAATATGCTCATTAGAACATTTGCCTACATATCGCACCATGAATACAATACAGCACTAAATCCTAATTTGTCGAAAATGAACTGAGAATACCAAGTTATTACAGCTCACACTGACAGCGACTGCCACATTTCTGTCCAAGAAATGTGTTTCTATCTCTTTCCTGTGACGAGATTTAAAAAAAACCAGTTTCAATTAAACAGTTACCGAAACCAAAATCGACTTTTTACGATTTCCCAAAAAAAATATTTTTTGAGTTAGTGCGGTTGAGTACCGTTTATTATACTTCATCAGATACCAATTGGGTATTAAAAGTTTTCAGGAACTATCTACGGTTTTACCTAATATTATTTTTATTATTTAAACAAGGCAGTGATTACATACAAACGAGATTCCCATTTTAGTTCGCAGTCTTTGAAAAAATAAATATAATATTAGGTTGATTTTGTTGTTTAGTGAAAATTGAGAATATTTTAAAGGTATTATTATAAAGTACGAGATCCCCTTTAGAAAAGCAAATATGTGCCTTGCTTAAGAGGAAGAGAGGTCACGTGGCCTGCTTCGTTTCTGACAAACATAGTCCTTGCATTTAACAGCAGGGGCAAATATTTTTTACACATTTAGATATCTAAAATAGTGAAAAATCATAGCTCTTGTCTCTAGTGTTAAATTCCAGGAAGAAGTCGAGGTCTACGAATGTATTGTCGGCAATTAAATCATGAAATGAAACAAACTGCGTTTAATGTTGAAATAATTATTTTTAATATAGATGTTATTTTTTTAATTTTACGTTGATTTTGCGCGACCAGTACACCACAGCAATTTCTCTTTTACCGACTTTCGTTAATTTTCTAAGCTAATTACAAAAAACTAATTTTTTAACTATTTTCTATAGATAAGTCTTTGACAACCGAAAGAAAGTTTGGGTGCCTCGCCATCGTTGTAACCATTTTTTCTAAGTATAACTACGAAAAACCAATCTATAATATAAAAAATCAAACGAAGTGATGCTGAACGATATTATTTGCACTGTAAATTGAATCGATTTGCTGCATTAGACAAAAGACTTTATAAATATAAAATGAAAGTAAGAGATAAAAATAAAAAGCTTACGGTTTTCCGGCATTCTTTGTTATTAAAAATAGATAAGACTAGATAAAAACTGTTATATTTTAATGTCGATATCTACAGCTTTATTTATTTATGGTTCAGTTAAAGTTTTCTTTGTAGGCGCAGTTTTATAATCAGATACAGTTTACATTACATCATACAAATTTTTGGTTTGCATTATTTTTAATTAATAGAAAAATTATACACACTTTTAGCTGTTTATATTATGAGCTCTCAAAAATTTTATCGGATCATGGTTCATGGTTGATTTAGGAAAAAACCTATATCGGTAAACAGGGATAAATTAAAGTATTTGGGCAAAAATCTAACAAACAAATATTTGGAATACCAAGTTCATGAAGACGAAGTTTGTCCGTCTCGTAGCATAGTGGTAGCGCATTTGGCTATCGTGCATCAGGTCGCAGCTTCGATTCCCGTAGGAGGTCAACATGAAATATTGATTTAAATGTTATTTTCATACTAAAATTTCATGCCTGATACCTTGGACTGGTACTGAAGCGCATGACTGATCATCTTACCTTCATGTAATGAAATGATCAAGATACACGGCATTTGGTGTACCGATGCGGTGTCTTATGCACCAAAGTAGTAGCAGTAGTAGTAAGACTTATCGATTGGTGCAATCAAATTTTGAAATTGATAATTAATAAAGTAATTATTATTATTATTATTATGGATAATTTATATAGCGCCGTTTTCGTATAAATATAGCTCAAGGGCGCTTCAAATATTGAATTTAGCGGCTCGGGAAATTTAAAGTGAGTGAAAACTCAATTTTTGAGTAGAAAATACCATTGTCAAAGTTAATTAAATGATTTTGAGAACATATAGGTATCAAGTTTCTTTCGAAACATCACTTTACTTTCACAGTTGCGCACTTCTGGTGGGAGAGCATTCTAAGCCACAGGGCCCGCAACCGCAAAAGCGCGCTCTCCAAATTTTGTGCGCTGATTACGGATCGGTACTAAAACCCTGCCTATAGCTGTAGATGTAGCTGATCGAAGTGTGAGACGTCTTTCAGCTAGTTCATCTGGAATGCAAAGCTCTTTTAAATACTCTGGAGCGGCATCATGCATGGCTTTGTACATTAGCCAACAGAGTTTGTATTCTACCCTTTGTGGAAAGCGCAGCCAGTGCAGTTTCTTTAGCAGTGGAGTGATGTGGTCGAACTTAATTGATAATATTAATAATGTCTTGCAAACGGTCAAAGTCAATACCGCAAATCAATAATTTTCATTTAAATAAGAACCAATATCCATGTATGTATGAAATTTTTTATTTGAAGTAAAAATATATTTCCCACTTAAAAAAAGATTACAAAATAAAAATAAAATTTGTAATAAAGTAAAAGTCTGCTTTGTTAGACAAGTTTTTTGGTATTCCACTTACATAGACGTCATCAAATTATTATTTGACTATTACTTTGAACTCAAGAAATTAATTAAGAAGTTTTACAATCAAAATTTTAATCTAAATGGTTTTGTCTAAAATTACCTTTCTGTTAGTTTGGCTGATTGATTTGATTTGAGCAAGTTTATGATGAGTTGCAATGATGGATTATCGTGTAAACGGTACCCAAGTGATTTTTGCAGGCGATAATAGACACCATTATATTCTGCACGTTATTCCGCGTGATATTCCCCCATTACTGATGAGTACCAAATTACAGGCAATATTGTTTAAAGTTTTGATAGTAGGTAGGTTACCTTAAATTAAAATAAAAGTTTATATAATATAATATCGTACTTTTAACTTTTGTTGGTATGACTTATACACCGTGTAACAAAACCCGATGTACAAGTGGGAATCTACTGAATCACATTTGGAGTCAATATTGAATTTTTATATTTTTAATTTGACCCATAGTTATTGAGAATATTGAGCATGAAGTTAATTTTTATTTCGAATTTTTTTTTGCAAGTTGTTATAAAATATAATTTATTTTAGGATTTTTAATGAAATTTAAAACTGCTGGTCTTTCTGAAAATAAAAAAAATAAAAAAGACATTAAAAAATAAACATTGTATTTACTATAGAATAGGTAAAATTCATCATTAAAACCTATTGATTTAATTAACGATATTTTGTTTAAATATTAGGTATTTGTGATACCTTGGACTGGCACTGAAGCCTTTTATTTTAATTTTTATTATGTCCCGACATCTAGCAAGCCGAGGCATGAAAACCGTACACTTCCCATACTCTATGTTTTATTTAAAATAAATGAATGAAAAAACTGATTTTAGCCTATTCCCCCAATAGGGAAATGTGAATAGCAATGCATATTTGAAATTACTGTGAAAAAAAATATTGTAAAAATATTTAAAAACGGATTGACCGCAAACGGATGCTTTAAAAGCAACAGTCTCCTAAGCGCACATAAAGGGTCGTACTGAATATATGGTTGATGCGTAGAAACAGAGAAGTGGCTATGTACTTTTTTATATTTTAGGCGCTACTTACATCGAAACTTGGTTGACAGACGCCTTGAAATTAATACACGCGTCCTACCATATTATAATGACAAGAAATTGCGATTACGATATTTTAAAAATTAATTTCAGACATAATAATGATAACAAAAATCGAAAAAAAATAAATTCGCACTAAGGTAAAATCACCATCTAATTTTAAAAAAAATAAACTGTCTCGTAGCCCATGAATTAAAGACCCCACCACCTTTAACCAAAGGATTTCCGGCTCACTAAAATAGAGTTTCTCGTATGAAAACTTAAATTAAATTTATGTTTTTAAATATATCAAATGGCCTGTAAGTTACTTTATTAAAATATCACAATTTCCGTACAGAAAACTAAGTTTTAGTGAATCGTAAATGCTTCAGTTTGAAGTGGTGAGGGTTTGTCTATTTTATTTGGACCACGGCAATCCCGTTTTTTATTGATTGATTTATTCCACCTCTACCAGGATGCCAGGAGGCCCTGTAACAAAGGGAACAACATAAAAAACATTCAGGTTCGAGAAAAATAACATTTGTTTTCTGTGTTGTCACCGGGAATCGATCCCGGGATCGCTGCGCTGTATCGGGAGTCCAGTGTCTAACCATAACGCTACGGAAGCCTTTGTGTTAAGTGATTTTTGCGTTTTTTTTCAAAGTAGGTAGTATCTAACAGAAAATAATTTTATTTCCATTAGCGATATTAAATCCGTAAAGAGTGAAATGGCGGTGCATAATGACATATATTTTAAAATTCATAATTCATACATTAGCATAATAACCTGCTACCACATTCACAGCTCGCATGAACGTGACAAACAACCCTTCATGCCCTTCATAGCATTACTGGGCAGCTAAGGGTTGAGAGTTGGGACTCAGGGGGTTAGTGCAATGTTAAAAGTGATCCATTAAGTTACGTTTAGACAAGGTAAATGTAAACGGATCAATTTATCTTGACTCCAAATTTTGTAATTAACACATACATTAACTATGATTTTTCTTGCTTATAATCATCATCATACCATATCCGCTCCCTGTGTGGAGGATATGGATTCCACAAACTGTCTCCAAGCCAAGCGATCGGCCGCCAGTTCCCACGCATCCGCCCATGTCAGGTCCGCATCCCGCAGCTCTGACGCAAACTGACGACGGATTGTCAACAACAAAAAATAGCTACCTGATTAAGCCCACCTACTTACGTTTTTTTACCACCTCAATAGGCGAATTAACAGAGGCAAATAACATCACAAATACCCAAGCTTGATAAAATTGCCTTTAGATGCCTTCACGCAATAAAACGTAACATGTTTCCACTTAAACAGTGTGTAATGAATTTGAAGCAGTTTAAAGGAAAGGTACATGAATAATAAATATCTACATTTATGGATTAAAATACTGTGTGAAAACGTGTCTTCAGCAAAATAATGACGGTCTGTTTTTTCTCAAGAATGCAGGGTCGCTTTATCGTGACGTGTCAAGAATTTCGCAATAAGGAAAAATGGGAAATTATTATTTTTATTGTTTTTGATATTGAAAGAAAACACGTCTATGAAATTTACCAAGGAGAAATGTTTGGCAAAATTAAAATTATTAAGGTGCCTACAATTTGGTTGGCGAAGTCATCGAAAGGCAGTCAAATTAATTTATAAAGTAGGTAATTAAAATTTACAAAAAAAGTTGCCTCGCGTCGCGCGTCGATTGATATCTCTCGGAAAATTCTTAGAGAATAACCTAATCATGTTTTTTCGTTTTTAAATTGAGGCGTTGAGGACCAAAGGAAAATAAGCGACATTTAAGCAATTTAAGTCGGTATGTAGTCAGATAAAAAATCTTCAAGCCAACTCAATTGCCAATACTCATTCTAGAAAATAAAAAAAACCCTTGTCGTGATTTTAAATTATTTATTTTATTTTATTTATGTTTAACGAAAAACAAAAAATAAGCAACAATAATAAATTAGTATTAATAAATATATGAAAATGTCAAAATGTCACTTAAGTTCCTCTGGTATTTTATAAAAAAATAAACAATATTTTATGATGATTGCTAATTTAAGATATTATGTAAACCCGTTTCTGAAGAAAGGCATTTACAAAAAACAAACCAGGGCCATCAAAAGACAAAATATTAATTTATCAACTTATTAATAATAAGCAGTTTTTGCAAATAATATTACCTTTTTTATAGCTACGAATCACTACTACTACTTTCCCTTATCCGCACCCAATGGTGCATAGGGCACTGCATTGGTACACCAAGTGCAGTGAATCTTGATCATTTGTTACATGAAGGCTAGATGATCAGTCATATCAGTCAGTAACAATTCACAGTCACGTTAAAATAAATATATCCTGAAAACATTTGACCTCGACTGCTCAATTCGTTGTTGGCGGTCACATGCGACCGTCTACGATTATAATAATATTATAATATAGATTGCCGGCTTGAGATTGCTTAGTTACCCAGTAACCGAGGCCTCAGGTTGGTATGTATTCCAGTAAGTAGCCACTTACATCCTCCGACTCCACCCTCTCGGTTGATTTCGGTAAAAGCCCCAAAAAGTGAAGTCACATTTGTCTTGAGCATAATTGATCACGACAGGGGTGGAGCATAGAAGCACAGTTTAGTAAACCACCACAAAAACAATGGAATAAACGCCAGTCATATAAAAGAATTTTGTCTGAATTAAGTTTGTCAAACAATCTAAAAAACGGTAAACTTGCGGTCGAAAATACACAAAAAAACAAAGAAACCGTAAAGGAGGTGTTATTATATTATGCTTTACATTATATTATACTTTTTTTACTGATATAAGACTCCTTGATCCTCGTTTTCCCTTTTACTCCAAGTCCAATAGTGGAACAATGGTATCGACTATGGAATCAACTCCCAAACGCTATAAAGGAAGCCAAAACAGTCACTTCTTTTAATACACGGCTGAAAAAACATTTACTATCTCTTCCTTAAATTTTGTTCCTGTTTTTACCTCCCTCCTATCCTAGGCAAACATTAAGTGAGATAATATGTGTGTATGTATTGAAAAGTGTTTCTGGCTGTTATTGCGTTTACGTTAAATACCTGCACTATTTTCTTTTATTGGTTCTTTGGAAGAAATTTCCAACTAGGCAATAAACCCGCCAATGTTGACCAATGTATGTACAAACAGTTAAATAGATAGATTAGTTTAGACTTCAATTTTATTTTTAACTCAGCAATCCATCTTCCGTATCATTTCATACGTAGCGTGCCGTTCAAAAAATGCTGATAAATCGCAAAAGAAGTGGGCTTTTAACCTTTACCTACATATTTTACTTGATTTTAGTCACAATACTAATTAGTGTCCTTATATATATGTATATATATTATATATATGTGTTATTATACATGTATCTAGAATAAAATTTCTGAGAAAAACAATAAAATAACATATAAATTTCTGAGAAATTAAGATCTATTTTCGTAGAACGAAGTAAATATTACATAAATTTCTGTTATTTAATCATTCTAAAAAGCATAATATTTTTTAAATAGCATTTCCGCAAGATTTGTAGTGTCAGTACAATGGGGTTGGCTACCTCTGACTCACTTCCCAGGTGATTCCCTCAGTTCCCCGACTAAAGAACAACCATTAGATAGATTAATTGTTCCTCTCTGAAGAAATTGCACCTTGTGTTGTGCAAACGATGTATAAAGCAAGTAGCATAAAATTATTTATCGCCATCATCTAAGAGTCTTTCGGCTTAGTCATATCAAATTTTAACAACAAAGTATCAATCAAATTGAGTAATAGCACAAAAACTGATGACACAAATATCAAACATACTCAAGTCAAGGGGGCCTCCGTAGCGTGATGATTAAGACGCTGGACTCACGATACGGAGGTTCCAGGCTCGATTCCCGGTGAGAACACAAAAATATAAAAAAAGTAATTTTTCTCAAGCCTGGGTATTTGTGAAGTTGCTCCCCTCTGTAATTGGGCTTCCTGGCCTGTTGATGTGGTTAAATTTTTTAAAAATTAAAAAATTGGGAAATTTTAATCACGATTATTTTCAATTTGACATCTCAATAGAGACGAGAAATTTGGAAGGGAATATGGATATCTAGGCGTTTAAAGGGCTTATGACCTGTCATTGGCTAGGTTAAGTGGCCACTTGATGTATTACAACATTCCCCATTTCACCTAGTTATTGATATCCATATCTGCCAATACACAGTAAAATGGCGCGACGCTTCACATCGTTGGAAAAACTTATTTTGTAAATAGTTGTTTTCGTATTATTACTACTGCTTTCCCTTTTCCTCGCCCAATGGGGGCATAGGGCACTGCAATGGTACACTGAGTGTAGTGAATCTTGATAATTTGTTATATTATGACGGTGAAGATGATCAGTCTTATAGTACTTCAGCGCGAGTCCAAGATATCATTGTATGAAAAAACAATATTACACAAAATAAACTACGAAATAACATATTGCGATACACCTACTTTTAATGGATACCTAGAACTTAAATTCAATCCTTTTATTACTAAGCAAACAAGACAAAAACGTATCGTACAATCTATGTACGTACGGTTATACTGTTAGTACAAGTACAGTAACGGGCATTGGACACGCGACGTCTCGTCTTGGAGAATAAAAGCAACTTACAACGAATATCTCAACTATCAACCACTCGCGATAAACTTCTCCAAAGAAAATCTAATTATCTGAGAGATTTATGTGATTTGCTGTACTTTTCCCATTACTGTGCTAGAGAATGGATTTAACCTTTGGTAACGTCTTCCATACAAACGGGGTAAAGTTGCCGCAAGAGGGTTTTTTCCAAACTTAGTAACACCCAAGATAAAACTAGTGTTTTGTAGATATCGATGTTAGATTACGAGTTAGACAAATGATTGATTGATAAAACTGATTGCTTTTTTTACGTAAAAGAATACCTGAGGGTATCTCTCTAATATTTTTATTTCGAAGATCGCAATAAAACGATTTGAGTATGTTTTACATCCCTACAGAGATGAGGTAGATTTTTTTTCTAATTCAGGAATATGGATATTCGAGCGTTTGCAGGGCTTATGACCTGTCATTGGCTTGGTTAAGTGGCCACTTTATGTAGGTACTACAACATTCCCCATTCCGCTTATTAGCGAATATCCACACCAGGTAACATTTTGTATTTTTGTATATATGCTACGAATCAAGAATCATCCACCAGCGAGTTGAACGCGTCATCTATGCATTGATATTGAAGTTAAGTATTTATTAGCAAATTACTATATTTTTCTGTAGTTAAGACTCTTCTGACGAGTTAAATTGAGTACTAGCGATCGCCTGCAATTTATTTTACTTATATTTAGACCAGGAATTTTATACAACATTTGAGTATCAATTGAAAATTTTCATAGCTAAGTAAGTTTTTGCTTAGAGCTTTTTGAAGCAAACCTTTGTTGGGTTTTTGGAAAAACATTTATTATAACACACGTTTATTTTTTTTTAATTTAGAAATGGTAAAAAATCAAGTGATAATAGGGAAGTGTCCTATATTTTTAAATTTCGTATTTTTTTGTGTGAATAGTAATAAATATTTGAAATTTCAAATTTCAACATTTGAAACCGGAAATTATAAAAACGGATTTACCGCAGACGGATGCTTAAAACATAAACTTTAAAAAAAAAGATTTCCAAATACATTATGTAAAGCATGTTTTTTTTAAAAGGCAAAACCTTTGTTCCTTACCATATCGTACAGTATGGGTCCGAAAATAATTTTTTTCCATGTTTTCAAAACTCTATAAATTGGATGAGATTGACATTATGTATTTATATTTTTCTTAAAAAATACAAAGAAGTAAGCATTAAGCTGTTTCATTTTCTATAACATTTACTTACTATATTTCCAACTTTGTGTGATTTGCTATGGTGAAAATATACACGTCACAGTGGTTGATTGTTTCTGTATTTACTGTAACGACGCGACGGTAGTAAAAATGTTTTCCAGCATAATAGCTATCAGAATTAAAAACGGAACAGATGTTCCGACGTAGATTACTACATACTCAACCGCGCTGGAAAAAAAAAAAAAGCCTTTATAACTAAACTGTACAGTTAAAACGAAACATTTATACACTGTGTGATGCTTTTTAATACAAAATAGTAAAGTGCAACTATATAAACCTAGTATGTTTTCATTAAGGGTATTGTAGAAATTACATATATATAATAATTTATGGATAAATAATGAAATGTTAAAACGTCTCTAATATGTTTTGGATGAGAAATCGAAGCCCGTCTTACGATATTTGCATATACTACTTAAATTTTTTCAGCCCATCTTGTATTTGAAAATTAAGAAAAAAGTGGTGGCGGAGAGGAGTTTCGACCATTAATTAGGAATGAAAAAAGAAAATTTTAATACAATTCTTATCCATATTTTTCAGTAGTACAACAAAAACATTTGTGAGTTTTTTTGTAGACAAAATGTTGATAAAATATACATATTTTTAAAAATCTCTTACGATAGGTAGAATGCCATATAAATAAATGTATAAATCTTCCTTATTTTTCTTGTAGGTCACTTCACTTCATTTAGCAGTCGTGTACCAACATACCATGATTCTACCGCAATGTATCAAGACAGCTTTATCAAATACAGATTTCAGATAAAAGTATTTGTGTATTTTTTAAAGTATGTAGGAATTTACTTTCTTTTTTTAACAAGACGCATAATAACATCCGTATATATCAGCATATTCACGGTTAAAATAAATTAATGTTAAGCACAGTTAATATTATGAATGTAAATAATATTATATTGATAAATGAAAGTAGTGTTAGTTTATGGATGAAGTATCATGGCTAAGTGGTAGTCAGTAGTAATCATAGATCAATACTTATATTATTAAGGGGCTACTAGGTTCCTAGGTGTTAATTGTAAAATGTAGTAAGCGCCCGGATGAGCGCTCGTTAAAACACGACCAAAATCCGATCGAACGTCGCGCTGTTTGGTTTCATTATTATTTGCATCGCGGGGCTACTAGGTACCTAGGTGTTAATTGTAAAATGTAGTAAGCGCCCGGATGAGCGCTCGTTAAAACACGACCAAAATCCGATCGAACGTCGCGACGTTTGGTTTCATTATTATTTGCATCGCGTAGGTATACAAAAAATACACGATAATCTTTTTAAAATTTAATATAGTAAAATCTACGGAATTTAATATAATCAAAAATCTACTAATGTTTTACAAATTTTAATTAGATAATGCACTAGATATATATACGTATTCTTTAATACATTTTTTTTTTAAATCTTATATGTACTGTTTTTGTGTTATGCATCAAATGTTATTAAAAACACAGGGGTTTCTTTAAATTAATTGTGATTCAACAAAATATTGAAATAAAAATTTAGTCAGATAATTCACTAGAAAAAGAATTAATAATTACGTCATATTTTTTTCATTTTTATTTAATGAACCATGAAGTACAAGGGAATTTTGCCCTGACGTACATGTATGTATGGGGGACCCCGGACCCTCGCCTTAAAGGCTATTTTCCCTGTGAAGAATTATTTTCTATTATAAATTTCAGCACTTTCATCGTATGTAAATAAAGCCAGAATTTTCATGGAAAATAGACACTGTCTTCCTAATTTTTCAAAAAAAGGTAATTACTTACTTTATACTTACGTTAATTCTTGTTTAAGATAAACTGTACTTGGTGTACTATCATTATTTACAGTTAATAGCAAAAATGCAAGTATGTTGTCAAAAAAAATAAGAGGGGAAAAAGTTGAAAAATAATAGTTAAAAATACCAATGCAGTGCCATATGCGTCATTGGGTGCGGACAAGGGAAAGTAGTAGTACCTACGTTAATAAACATTGAGGTTAGTAGCTGCGTTTTAAAAAAAAAATCTGCTGTGTTCTAATAAGAAGAATCTAAAAAACTAATCCAATTCTAACCTAGAAATATGGTAAGTACACTGCACTTAGTTTACCAATGCAGTACCCCATGCACTATTTATTAGGTATGTAAAGATAAGGGAAAGAAGTAGTTATATTACCTACATCCACAAATAGGTACTGCTACTCTCCCTTACCCTCACCCAGTGGTGTAAAGGGCGCTGCATTGGTTCACCAAGGGCAGTGAATCTTGATCATTTGTTACATGAAGGCTAAATGGCAAGTACATAGACGAGTATACGCACTGTAAAATACAGCATGCAACAAAACTCGATGTACAATTGGGAAACTAGTGAATCTACGTTATATTTGGAGTCGATTTTGTAGAATAAACATTTTTGATATGACCCAAGTTTGCAAGAAAGTTGAGTAAGAGCTTCGATAATTTTTTGCAAATTGTTATCAAATAGAATTTATTCAGTCAAATTAATATCCATAATGAAAACAATAGCAAAAACAGAGTTTTAATAATAATTTGTGCAATTTTACTTAATCTGCCGTAGGTAGGTAGGTACTTATGAAAGCTCTTACGAGAAGAAAATTATTATGTTTTAAATCTCCATTTCAAAAGTCATATTACACATTTAACTCCAAATAAAATGTAGATTCACTAGTTTTCGGGTTATGCAACGAGTTTTATTACTCTATGTATAAAAGAATACACAAAACAACAATAATTTATCATTGCATGGTGAAATTAAGACCAAAATAAAAAATAATAAAATTCTTGGCAATTTTCTCGAAATTCATCTGTCGGATATTTCTTTCTATCGCGTAATTAGGTGCGAGTACATAACACAACAACTGGAAGATAATTTTACTTCCGCTTACGATCGAAAAACGAGATAAAATCTCGTTGGAATCTCGCCATGGGAAGTGATATTCCAACAAGTTAAGTTAAGGTGGGAATAATGAAAGAAGACGTAAGTGACTAGTTGACTTAAATACGTGTAATTACTGATGAAAGTTTATGAATAAAATTACATCATAATTGACTATTGTACGTTTAAATTACGGTAGACGTTCCGGGAAATTAATATTCCGCACGTGCTCGAGAAAATTCATGAAAAATGGTGCCTACTTTACTAGCAAAAATTTTACATAGCCTTTAGTCTATTTATTTTTAAACTGCGTAGGTACTGGTTTCGGAGTTGCCACTCCTTCTTCAGGGTTTTACACAAAAAGGAAATTAAAATTAAGGAATGGGTCGCTAAACTGATTGAAGTGTGATATTTCAAGTGGCTTATACATTTTGACATCTCAACAGAGACGAAAAGTTTGCAAGGGAATATGTATATCTAGGCGATTACAGGGCTTATGACCTGTCATTGGCTGGGTTAAGTGGCCACTTGATGTATTACAACATTCCCCATTTCACCTAGTATTTGATATCCATATCTGCCGATATACAGTAAAATAGCGCGACGCTTCACATGTGAACAATCTCTGTCATCCATTTAGAAAATTGCTAAGCATTTTAGCAGAAACCTTTATGATTGATTGCAAGTGAGATTCTTACCGAATTATATCACCTACTTGGAAACGCCTGAAGATGACTCTTCAATTTTTGTTATAACTTTTACCAGCTAATTTTTATAAACAACATGTTGAGTCTGTCCAAATACTTGTAGACAAAAACTGGATTTCACCCATTACGGGCTAATAATTACTGGCTTATACATACTTAAAAATATCACATGTTAGATGTAAGGTTAGCGACATATTCCTTAATTTTAATTTCTTATGTGTATTAAGCCTTGAAGGGAGCGGATATAGTTTATGATTATGATTATGATAACTGGCTTGGGTACTTAAGTTAAATTAAAGTAGATAATTTTCTTTAAATAATTACGGAATTAATAATTTGTAACAAAGACAAATAATAATGTTTGCAGTTCTCACACTGTTCAGGAAATAATGTCAGATCGAAATGCGGATATTACTTGATGATAAATGGCCTATCTAATGTATTTAAGTATGCGTTAAAGCATTGTAATGATGACACTTAGATTTTACGATGAATTTCATAAATTTGATTGAAATGCTCGCCATTCTTTGGGCGCCAAAACGAAAGGAAAGTTGTGTGACTTTCGGCGACTTATGAACGAAGTAGAATTTTAGACTTGCGAGATATAAATCTAGTTTAGATGACACCTTTTATGTAGGCAGGAAAAGCAGTCTTTTGTTGATAAGGATACAGACCATAATGGGCTTATTGCTAAAAAAAACAATTGCTTACAATCAACCAAAATTATTACTATTGTATATTACGTAACTGCTTACACAAATTTGTATGTAAAAGGTAACTTACAACAACTATGGAACAAAAACAAATGAAGTTAATTTGTGTAATTAATTGATTAAGCAAAGTTTCTTTGGGAAGAAAATCTGATGACCTACCACGACGCTACTTTTTCGTCTTCCAATACGCGAAACTTTATTGTATTAGTATTGGACAGAATTAGTATGGAGATAAAAGCAAGAGTAATAATAATTATTAATGAAGTTAGCGGTTAGACTCGGAGCTGTGCTAGGTTATCCTTAGCGTGGCACGACTTTCAAATCCTGGATACATGCGAAATCGCTAGCTACTTTTGCTTTCGTCTCCATGCAAATACTGAAGTACTGAATGAAGTAAGCGATATCGCGGATTTGACGCTGAAAAATAGTGTTGTGCTAAGGCCCAAGATTACACAATCGAGAAACAGAAGAGGAATGTCCCATAAATTTCAATTGCAGACTTAGAGCTGGGCGCTTATTACCTATAAACTGTATAATCCTACCTACGTAATCCAGCCCGTATACATCTAATAATCTCAAGGACTAACATTAGTAAAGCTGAATGACAACCCCACGCTAGTCAACTGTTTATGTAGAATAAAGACGAAGTTTACAAAATATATATATCTATCAAACGAACTGTTACTGTGATGTTAGGAATCAAATATAAGGGTTGCGACTGACTGGTTAGATGGTTAGATGGATGGGCGCATTTAACAATCTTCGATGGACAGTTTATAAACAACTGATACCATGCAATTTCTGTTTATTAATGGTATATATGTATACACTTACACATACATTGTAAATTTCAAAAGATTACATAAAATCTGATAAATTCCAAGTTCATGATAAAATTATATTACAATATATGATATACCTAACCATCCAATAGAGGTCTGAATGATATTTTTTGAGGAACAGGGCGCGTCATTTAGAAGAATAATCAAGTAAAAAATAAATACGTAAGAATACCAAAACGCAAACTTAAACATTATATGTAAAAATATTATATTACATATTTTTGTAGTAACTATAGACATTAATATCTAACTATTATACTAACTAACTATACACATAAACGGAATTAAAGATTAATATCTGATATATTTATGTTTATGTTATTTGGCGTGATTCAGTAAATATTTTAGCTTTTAGTTTTTCTCACAGAGTTAAAGAACTATATATTATTCAGATATAATCAGAGTATAAAAGCATGCAAGCTATTGTATTCCACAAGGTGCTTTAAAACATAATCAATTTTACACTTACATTAATATACCTATACTTAATTTAAAAAAAATAGTGTTTAGGTATTTACAACTACTATGACTCTCCCTTATCCGTACCCAATGGTGCATAGGGCACTGCATTGGTACTCCAAGTGCAGTGTATCTTGATCATTTTATTACATGAAGGTAAGGTGATCAGTCATGCGCTTTAGTACCAGTCCAAGGTATGAAATATTAAAACTAGAAATAATGCATTGTACAAATCAAATAAAATCAAGGATATTAAGGTTAACGTAGGCACTTATTTATGTTAATATGATTTTAAAAGACTGATTTATCCAGCCTGAGTAAAGCAATTTTTTTTTCAAGAGGAATTTTTTTTCTACTGAAAATTTTGTCGTTAAAAAGCAAAATAAAAAACAAGGCATCATTAAATATGAAATCATATTCATGTTTTGATAGAGATTGTCGTAGTTTATAAAAAATTTACTACCATAGACTATTCTGCACGATATATTTTTATGGTATACTGATGGAAATCATTTTCTGTTGACATTAGAATGGATAGTAAAATATACGAATAAAAAATAAATAATTTGATATCACAGAAAAAGCAACTATTTATTTATTATACGAACTGCTGTATTTACTAGGAAATTTCCATTTGGTTTCGAAAAAAATTATATTGAGGAAAAGTCAGTAAGAAAAAACTTTTTTCTGGTATGCAAGCAAATTTATTTTTATAAAATATGCTTACATTCATAATAGTATACTATAATAGTTAATGCAAAAATAATTAGGTATGCCTATTACAAATTGATTCGCTGTTTAATATTTTTAAATCCTTATTCAAAAAATGTTTGTACTAGTTCCGAAGCAATCATTCCTCCTTCGGGACTCTGTTTAAAAAAGAATTGAAAAAACAGCTTAAAATTATTTAAGTTTTTATAAGTAGGTACATGGAATATTTTTAGTATAATATATTCTCTGTATATCTCATAGAGTACATATTTGCAGCACGTGGGGCTACTAAGTATAAAATTCCAGTTTCAATAAATTCCCGACGTGATATTGAAAAAAAAAAGTAAAAATTATTTTTCATCCATATTTTTTCATGAACCCACCCACTGTTTTTTCTCCTCGCGGATCAAGGACAATAATTATTACAATAAAAATTATGATAATATTATTATTATCGAGTTTCTCTATGCGAGATACGATCACAAAAATAAAAGATAACTATTCTGAACCCATTGACACCTCAAATGGCTAGAATTAGCTATGCAATAAAGGAAATTAGTTGTAGATAGAAATAGTAGAAGATTGCCGGTAGGTACTGCGAGAATATTTCAAAAAATCATATTCTTGTATAGGATATTATTTTATTTTCGTGCCGACGCGACGCCACGCTACAAAAAATGTGTTTCGCCCTATACATATAACATGGGACCCAGTTAGCGACGCACACAAAATGTGGCGGCAAATGGGGTTTTATCTTTTTTTACGGAAAAGTAGATAAGATAATTAAATGAAAATTCGGTTACAAATTTGATTTGATCTTCGATTACAAATTGTTTTTATTTTGCTGCCATCTTTAGTTATCACGAAGAAAAAGAAATCTATGCAATCTTATGATATTTGCACATATTTCAATTTGTAAATACTATGTTTAAAAAAAGCCTAAGCGGCTTGTGCTTGAAAATAGGTATCTTGTCGTGGCGGAGTTGGGATTCGAAATCTTTAGACTCAGAGACGGCGATGCGACGTTACCACTAGGCCACCACCTGCACCAACAATTTTTTTTAAAGCTTTGTACCTGTACATAAAGCTGGAATATCGTTTCAAAAACACCAAAAGTTCTAACGCTAACCTCTGGTTGCCTTGGGATAATTATTTCAGTATAAAAAAACTGAGGAAGACATGGCAGGATCAAGAACAAGTGCTTTCATGAGAAGATGCCCAAATGTGGGGAAAACGAGGGCTGCATGCTAGGATAGAATAGTGTGAAATAAAATTACAATTTGACATCTCAACAGAGACGAGAAGTTTGGAAGGGAATATGGACATCTACGCGTTTACAGGGCCTATGACCTGTCATTAGCTGGGTTAAGTAGCCACTTGATGTATTACAACATTCCCCATTTCACCTAGTATTTGATATCCAAATCAGATCCATATAGAGAGTTATCACATGTGAAGCGTCGCGCCATTTTACTGTATATTGGCAGATATGGATATCAATTACTAGGTGAAATGGGGAATGTTGTAATACATCAAGTGGCCACTTAACCCAGCCAATGACAGGTCATAAGCCCTGTAAACACCTAGATATCCATATTCCCTTCCAAATTTCTCGTCTCTGTTGAGATGTCAAATTGTAATTATTAGCCCGTAATGGGTGAAATCCAGTTTTTGTCTACAAGTATTTGGACACACTCAAAATGTTGTTTATGAAATAAAATCTTCTCTGCCTGCCATTTCGGGTAATGGCGTGACAATTAGTTAGTTAGTTCATTATTTCAACGTCATTGTTTTGACAAAAAGTAATATTAACTTTTTTAATGCGCGTCGCTCTAATTCACAATATATTTACTGTCAGTCACTTTCATTCAGTGGCATTTTAAGCTAGAAACTAATGAACCTTAGGCCTCGTTTAGATAGACAAAATAAAGGCGTAATGTATCATTTTTTTATTTGGTGACCAACCAATGCAGTGCCCAAAGGATAAGTTTTGTATCCATTCAATGTTCTCCGGAGGTCAAAATGATAAATGTTAAGATAATTATAATGAATTTATGATAAGAAAGCGTAATAATATATCAATAGAATTTTCTTTCCCATTATGAAAAATATTGCATTGGTTCATAATCTCTCTTTTTAGAACGCGTTAGAGAAGACGAGTGCTGTAATTATGTCAATCAAACGCATTTTGATTGTCTAGTAAAAAGAAAAACAGTTAAGTGCAGGGATGGCACAAACATTATATTTTAATACATATTTTTAAGCACCGCAGTCACAACGATCTTGTAAAAAGTTACGAAAAGCTCATTAATTCAGAATGGAATGCCTATAAAAATATTGAAAAATACTAAAACAAAAAAAGATCTCGACGGTTTTTTATTTTGTCGAACATAATCGATCACTTTAAAATTATATTTTTAAGCTCCACTGTAGGATTCTAATATTCTTTATCGAGAAACAACAGTTTTTTTTTTCGAAGGGGCGCGGGCGTTTCCATACAAAATGTTCTAAAAATATACGCTTCCTAGGGTTAATTTCATGACACCACTTACTATCGAATTTCACCGTCTAAAGACTCCAGCACTTACCTACAATACACGAAACGTGTGACGTAGATGTCTAGTGATGGCGTGGATGCCTATTGATGACGTAGTGGGTTACTGCACACCTCAGACACGGTAAAAAAATTTAAGTATGGAATGTCACTTCTCTGAAATTGTTGTTAAAAGATTTTTTACCGTAAGCCAACTTTATACGGGACAGTTTACTGTGCAGTTTCTTGTTCAGAAAACTACGCAGTTACTCGTACCGTTTTCTGACCAATAAAAACTGCGCTGTGTGAATTTTACCTTTACACGGCACAGTTTCGCAGAACGCGACAGTCGGACCATAGAATACACAGTCGGACTGCCATAAATGTTGCGATACCAATAATCTCTATCGTCGCCTATCTTATCAATTTTTTGCAGATCTATCGATTTAGTGGAGATTTAACGAATCTTCTGAAAATGTACAACCGATTTACCGATTTTAAAGTCATTTTAATTTTAGAGCATTTATTTTATAAAATTATAAGCGCAGATAAATTCAACAAATTATGAATAACTTTGGGAACTTCTACCGATTTTACAATTTGGCAACATTACTCATCTGTCAAATAGTCGTTATTCGCTATTTTGAATCTCGATCTAGGATTTCAGTTCACATTATTTATTACATTATATTCATATTCGCCATCATAAAAGTTTATCACAGATTATTTGTAATATTACCGATACTATTGAATATTATACGTATTATACTGTGTGCCGAAACTGTGAGAAAAAATGTGTGGAATTAGCGCACAGTGAGAATCTGACACTAGCACACAGTTTTTCATCCAGTTTTAGCTTTGTACGGGACAGTTTTCAGACTGCACAGGAAACCGTGCCAAGATTGGTTTTCACAACCCTGTTTCAGTGCTTGATACGCTCGTTCAACAAACAGAAGCCGCAATGAAGGAGTGAAGGTAGGTCACTGCACCCAAATAATAAATTTCCAACGTCCACGCTCCGTGGCATCCAATGATGCGACGCTTTAGTCTATGGTCGGTAAGTGGAACAAAGCATATAGAGTGACAATTGTCTGTGGTTGGCGGGAAAAAGGGTGGGACAGGTTGGGAATTGGCGCCAACTGCAGTACCTTATACACACATCAACACTCAACATATAAAATATTTAATTAGGTGAAGTATGGTTATGGTGCTGAAAAACTAATTATCAAGATTCACTTATGTCATCATCATTATCATACCATATCCGCTCCCTATGTGGAGCATATGGAATCCACAAACTGCCTCCAGGCCAAGCGATCGGCTGCCAGCTCCCATGCATCCTCCCAAGTCAAGTCCACGTCCCGCGGCTCTGACGCAAGCTGGCGGCCGATCGCTTGGCTTGGAGGCAGTTTGTGGAATCCATGTGGTCCACATAGGGAGCGGATATGGTATGATGATGATGATGATTTTTTTTTTTTTAATTCTCAAGGTTTCTTTTCACAAAATCGATTTGTGCAAATCTGGAAGTCTTGTTTTAAAATAAAATTATACCTATATTGAAGATAATGTACCTACATAGGTAATAGAGCCTTTATGTAATCGCCCCTGTTAGTAAATAATACATAATCTATGTACACTTTAGTGGTATTTAGTTAAGACACGTTTGTTTGTTTATGTATTTATATTTCATCTAAATATTATTACATATTTTAATAAAAAATTACATTTTATGGTTTTTTACATTAGTATTTTACCACAGAGGTGCCTTCTAAATTCATTTATTCCGTTTATTTCTTTGACGGTCTCAGGGAGTTCAGTATATTTTTTAACCTTACATTATTCTGTTCTAACGACATGTCTTAGATCTATTGATTGTCTTTAAATTATTTTTAATTTGGGGTGTTATACCCATGGGGTGTTGCGGTTAAACTGAACCTTTGTCATAAAATAATCTGGTAATAGACCATTTAGCATTTTATGAATAAACACCATGGTATTTAAAATCAATCTTTTCTTTCACTGATATCCACCTCAGATCTTTCGACATTTTTCAAGTAATATATATTTATACTTTTTTTTATAGCTGTTTCGTCCGTGAATTACGCTAAATTATGAAAAACCCTTTCAGGGGCATATCTATGGTAAGACGTCAACTAATACTGATTCTAGGGGAAAGGGGGAAATATAGGTCACAAGTCACCCTCGTGCCATGGTATAATGGGGTCGATTTCAGTGAATTATCAATACCCCAACTGCAGCTACTGACTGCTGGCTGTATATTTAATTAAGAGACACCTGAAAACTGACCCGTTTAGGTTTCTAAAACAACAATATCGACTGTGGTAAAGGAATAGTTTCCTTAGCAAATGTCCCTATTGCGGACTAAAGCCTCGTTTGTAGGTAATATAAAATCAGGGTAAAAAAAAAACTCGATGTACAAGCGGTAAACCAGTGAATCTACATAATATTTGGAGACGATTTTGTAATTTTTTTTTTTAATTTGACTCTTAGTTTGAAAAGCATGTTTTCATTGTATAAAATTGAAAACGAAGTTTATTATATTTTTTTTTCGATTTTTTTTTGTAAATTTGTTATCAAATATCATGTATTTAGTCAAATTAACACTATCCTTAAAAAAAAAACAAAATAAAAAAAAACGCGTTTTTATAAGAATTTGAGCAATTTTCACTTAGTTCTCCCATACTTATGAAAACTTTTGTGAGGAAAAAAAATTTTTTTTTTCAAAGCTCAGATTAAAAAAATTATATGAACACGATCGTCTTCCAAATACGATGTAGATTCACCATTTTTTTTAATACGAGTTTGTTACACCTGGTATAAAGCGCAATCTCAATCGACAATTGACAGTGTTAAACTTAAATATGTATATAAATTTTTGTCTTGAACTAGGTAAATCAAGTTTTTCATTAAATTTCATTATAAAATATACCCAGTGAAATTTCTTAATGTAAACTTCCATATGTACCTAAATATACCAACCTATGTGAGTCCCTGGTATTTTGGTCTTTTTATTTTAAATGTCTTTAAAGAATCTAAAATATATTTTGTTTGTAAGAACTCGAGTAAATCATGTTTTCAATTGATAAATACCGGCTATCATTATATAACCAACTGTCCAGACGAAAATTCTTACTGTTTTAGTGAAGCTAAACCCAAAAAGTGATTAACTTTAAGATTTTTAACTCCGTAAGTATTAACATCATTAATTAAAGAATTATGATAACAATGTTGACATTTTAGAGAAGGGTGATAATTAAACTAACTGCGTTAAAACAATACTGATTTTACGGAATTTGGTGAAAAAATATTCATAGTACTGAATTGTAAAATTAAATTTGTGCGTTAGTATATGTGTATCTCTTTGAAAAATAATAGGTTATTATTTTGTATCTTTCTATGTGGAAGGTAACATGATATTAATGGACAGCTAATAGCGTATTTACTGTTGTTTGCCAACAACTGATAGCTTCGCATGCTCTTAGCTTACTAGAAACTACAATAGTTATACATGTTCAGACCATAAAACATAATAAGTACCTCATCGAATTTAATCTTAGAATAAAATAAGCACAAAACTCAAAACCTGTAATGAAATATTATATTTTAATTTTCGCAAAGTGCCCATCTGATAAATGAAAATGCTTGAATACAATATGGTGGTTATAAATAACCATACCTCTGTTAGACTAAGCCCAGTCTTTTGTTTATCAGAATAAGACTCGTATTACACTTGGATTCCGCTATTTACAAAGCTATTATTAAACTATATAATTTACATTTGCATAATTTTTGGTATTTTTTCAATCAGTAAAAAATCCCTCGTTTTATAATATAGTGTGGCACATTTTATTTATGAAGTTTGCACCTACCCACGCATATTATTGAACTGTTAATAGTTAGTGACACGCTAATACGCTACTTGGTCGATATTAAGTAATAAAGAAGTTTGCTTAGAATGTTCTATGTTCTGTACACTCTTACAATAACATTACTTTGACATGTAAAAAAAATTATGTAAAGGTCATGCATGAAATGAAATGATATATTTTAACACTTGCTTGAATTCCTGTGATTTTTTTACTAATGCAGATTGGTAATGGTCGTGGCACCTCAGGAAAGCAGTCAAAAGGATTTTCCCTTTAAGAATGTTTATCCCTCATAAAAATGCTTTTAGCAATAAAAATTTAATAAAATATTCATGGACAATCTTCAATTTAGTTGATTTCAATCCAGCCATAATAAGAACTTCACCTGACCATTACTTTATATGCGTCCTTAACGAGATAATTACTTATGATTTTTATGTAGGTGCGATAAATTAGAGTTTTTTTATGATTTGAGACAAACGCATCCAATTATTAGAAGCGAGCTGTCAGTCAAAAGTATTAATGATAGCCATACGCTATACAGGTAAATAATATGTTACTGACCTTATTATAATTTTTTATTTTTGTATATTTGTATATTAGTTATGAATGTGTCAGCCATGTTATGGAATAAATAAGTCACATTGACAGCTAATAGCCGGGTTTGACAATTGAGCATAGAAAATAGGGCTTGGTCCATCACAAGTCAGTTTACCAATAAAACTATATAAAATATAAACCGATGTGATCTAAATCCTTAGAGCATACTCCACCACGTTCACTCGCGGCCGCTTCCTACAAACGTAATTCCTTGATTTTCTAATCTTCGGAAAGTTTAACATTAATAAATATTTTTATTCACACATTTTAGATATCGACCAGATGCGTGTTAGCATCGTACCTTATTTTTTATATTTATTTGATAAAGGAACGTATTGAAATAAATAAGACGACTCAAGCACGCATCTGCTCGATATATACGTTTGTATGGGAAAGCGGCCCGCGGTCACTTGTGGAGTATATCTTAATAATAGTAAATAAGTAATTGCATGTATGTATACTACTATCTACTACTACTACTACATTTTTCTTAATACGCACCCTGAGCATAACACCATTGATTCTGCATGTGCAATTGATCAATTTGTTACACAAAGGCTAGATGATCAGGTCTTACGCTTTAAGAGTTATTTCAATGTGTTTTTTCACATGAAAATCTAAACAATAATCTAAAGTTATAGATTGATTCCGCCTCGTAGCATGGTGGAAGTCGCATTTGGCTACCGTGAGGTGCTGGCTCTATTCCCGTGGGGGTCAACAAAAAATATTTATTTACGTGTGATTTTCATTTTAATATTTCATGTGTGATACCTTGGACTGGTACTGAAGCGTAAATCATCCTACTTTCGTGTAGTAAAATAATCAAGATACACTGCATTTGGTGTAGGTACCAATGCAGTGCCTGATGCACCATTGAGTGTGGATAATTTAACAGGGCAAGTACAAGTAGTAGTCGTATTAGATTGTAGTACCTAATAAATACTCAATATTATGTATCCAGTTATGTCTAGGTAGGTAGTATTCTTTTCTAGAATAATTAAGTATTAGGGACTTTTCGCCAATTGGATATTGATTTCACTTTGTAAATAAGAAAAAAAAGTTTAACTTATATGCATTATGTAATTATAATTATAAAAATCATAAAAAAGTGAAGGTATTTTTTTAGTAAGTAAGGCATGCGGAGCATTTACCGGCACGTATGGACGTCACCCTATTGGTAGGTAGGTACCTAGGTACGGCTTGATTTGTTACGATTTTCGAAGTTTTTCGTCTGCGCCACGAATTTCTCATCAAGAATCGCCGCTGAATGCGTCTGAATAAGAATTGCGTAGATTGTTTGAATGTGATATTTCATTATTTGGGTCGCGCTTCCGTAACAGGTTACGCTCCTGTGCAAGTTTTTGGACACAATCAAGTGTTTGACTATTCATATAACATTTTTTTGGTGCGTATAAACTTTTCTGAAAAAAAGTTCCGTGTTTAACAAAAAAATTTGAATAGTTGTTGGCATTTCCTTTTAATTTGATACAGGGATTATTAATACAATGAAAAGTGATAGATACTTCTCAAGCCTGGGGTGTCCTGTTATATTTCCCGTTGCGATTCGACCCTTTAGCTTGGGGTGGTATAAATAAATTAATTTATATTTTCTGTATTTTTGTGAATTTTAGCCCGATACAAATTCGTACAGACGCAGACGGCAAAGTTAAAAAAAAACATATAACCTTATTTACCTACCATATTTACCTACATATCGCGTAAATAATAATACCATTACATGTTTATTATTAATAGGTTCTTCCCGATAGCATTGAATATCCTTGTAAAACGTTGTACCTATTTAAAGTATATCCCCCCCCCGCCGGACACAATATCCATGTTTAACTAATCACAACGATCAAAAATTTTGTTTTCACTTTTAAAAAAATGTTTAAAAAAAAAACACGAAAATACGAATGATTTTGAACGCCCGTTAATTGGCTAATGACGTCATACCCGTCTACGTGAAAGGCGTGAATATTCATATTCCGTAGTGAGCGCCTATATTGCTGTGACGTCACACCGCATGCGCGCCAAATGGAGGATAATAAAAAATCCGAAAGAACCTAATTAGATGCATTACGATATAGTGTGAATTCCAAGGCCAAGGGTCGTAGTAATATAGCGCTAAAACTAAACTAAAGAAACCAAAGAATTATACAAAGGTAGTAGGTATATATACACCGTGTCCCACGATGAGACCGCGAAACTCCGGAGGGTGATTGTTCATGGTATTTGGTTGGTTGGTTCTGAGAAAAAAATCCTTATAAAGTTTTTTGATCCGGGCATTTTTAATAATTAATTAAAAAAAAGTATTAATAAAAAGCGACTATGTAATACTGGCTTCTGTTTTAAATGCTAGCGGTGGCGGGGTGGCGGTGGGCGGGGAGGAGTGGGGGTCCGCTCTGGTCACCGAACGAACATTCAAAATTCGAATTTCATATCTGAAATTGGTGCAGGTCACGTGGTGTTAGCCAGTTCAAAAATGGACGGTATTACACGCGTGAATTTTTATTCATATTTTAATCATTTTTTTTTAAGAAATTAGAATTGAGTTTTTTGAAAAACTTTATTAAGATTTTTTTTTCAGAATATCATGAATAATCACCCTCTGGAGTTTTTCGCGGTCTCATCGTGGGAAACGGTGTATAAACACACACATATAGGTACTCATATAATTCATAATTTTTCTTCGGTGGTATATGTATTTACGTTAAATTAATACTGTCTTACCAGTATAATCGTGGCTTTGGCATTTGGCATTAGATTGAAAACAGCAAAAAATACGGTTAGCAAAAAAATATACAAATATTACAGTTTCGTAGTTGCTAGTTGGAAATATCTGTGCCAGAAAGCAGGAAACAAGTTAGTGTGGAGTGGGGTTCGAGCCTAGGGATTTCAACCCGGATTCCGCATTTTGGCTACTCATGCATTTTTCTAAATTTTAAAATAGTATAAAAACAAAAATTACATTCTACACACTATTTGTACAGGTGATACAAGGATAAACTGAATTAAATATAATATAAAATAGTATTGAATGCAGTTGAAATGCGATCTCTCAGGCGAATGTTTGGAAAATTTATGTATGATAGGTGCACTAATGTTGAAATTAGAGCAGAATGCAAGGCTGAGATAAGCATTATCGACAAAGTTAAGAAAGGTCTTTTACGTTGGTTCGGTCATGTAGAGCGAATGGATGATGAAAGAACGGCTAAAAAAAATATACGATGCGACTGTGCCTGGATGTAGAAGTCGAGGAAGGCCAAGAAAGACATGGCATGATCAAGTGCTTGAAAGTGGGCATGTAAGAAGTCGGAATGATCGACGTGCGTGCATCAGAAGATGTATGAATGTGGAGGAAGCAAGAGAAGTATGCCAGGACAGAGTGATGTGGCGTTCTATCCCCACTTTCTCTGCCTACCCCTTCGGGGAAATGGCATGATGGTTAGTTAGTTAGTTAGTTTTTATAAAATACATATTTTACGAAAAGTGTTAAATAGCAATGTTTCATTTTTAAACGTAAGACTGATCATCTTACCTTTATGTAATAAAACGATCAAGATACACTGCACTTGGTGTACCAATACAGTGCCCTATGCACCATTAGGTGCGGATAAAGAAAAAAATTGTATCATTTTTACTAGGGGGAATTTTTTGCTTCTTCTTCTAAAGATTTATAAGTTATTGTTAAAAAATGCACGGTTTCATAAGTTCACGCCATAATTTAAAGAATCAATATTAATTAAATGATGAATTAAAGGTTTAAAAATCAATAAATGTGAACATTTTTATAAGTCACGACGATCTTTAGACTGGGTGAACACGATGTTCACTGGAGAGTGAACTCTGAACAGAAACTAACATTGCGTGCTAGCATGACTAACTTATTCTAACGATAATTATATTTACGGTTACTGTACATTTAAATCCATATTAAATAAAAGCAATAACTCAGCTGACAGCCTCATAATATAATCACAGTTGCTATACAATCATAAAATCATCTTGAAATGGAAATATAGCAGGCGTGATTCATGATCAAACCATAGATAAGAAATTTATCGTCACGTATCGACAAAATAATCTTAAATGAAAATCTTGAGGAACGGCATTTTATTTTCCTATAAAATTTCCCACGAAACTTTTTTAAAGAGTTACAAGTCTCTATAAAATATTATAAGGTGCGTCTGTCTGTGATCGATAACCGTCTAAACGGTTTGACCAATCGAGTTCATTATTTATGTTCCCAGAATGTATTTATTTTGTCGAGTCTTCATAGCCACGAAAAAGATAATAACTTACTATTGATGGCATTATAATATTATTCCATTTTTGTTGTCGTAACGAAACAACCAAACATTTGATAAACCACAGTTGTGCTACATATTAATTGATTAGATTCGTAGATTCCACAGGTAGGTAGTATAACTATGGCTTCCGGAGAGTTGTAATATTCTTCTTGACGATAAATTTAACTCGCGACTTCTCGTAACAAAATTTTTTGGTAATTGTAGTAATAATAATTTGTTTTCCACAGGAATACAATAGGTAGAGTAAAACATTTTTAAAATCTACTGTAATCAAATAGTTAAGGGGGGTTTTAAATGAATTTTAGTGAATTTTGAGAAAAAACATGAAAAAAATCATTACCTATAAACATTTAAGACTTGAGTTACCTATGGTAAAACTTGAAAATGACCACAGTGCAATTTATTAACGAAACTAATCCCAGCGCTTACCTTCTACCATGATATAAATTAAATACCTATGTAACAATGACTTTTTCCTTCTTTTCTGACTTTTCAATGTCCAGACAAGATGAGTTTTTTTATTGTTTTTCTTAAAATTTACTAAATAAATAAATATACTTTTTGCTTATCAAATATTATTTCGTAAAATGATCTCACCCCGGCATAAGACATCCGTTCGTCTGTGACATATAATTTTGTCGTTCTCGTCTGCTCACGTCAACCCACATTTTCGCGCGTTATTCGAAAATCGAATCAAAAATTTTCACTTCAAAATAATACTTTATCTATGGCGAGATCATAATTTTGAAATTTAAATTCGAACCACTGTGAGGGCGCTTTCATTTTGTGAATTCACTTTTGTTAAAATGCAAATATGATTTTCACTTGTACACAGAATTTGGTCGCACGTGAATACGAATTACTGCCTGCCACTTTCTTGAATGGTTCACGAACAAACGTCCGTTCGCGATGGCGTTCGCTAACATACAAAGATACAAAACAAAATAAAAACGGAACAAGGAAAAACAGTTCAGCTTTATTGCTATTAAACTCTGGGAACTTGAGGTGTTTCGTTTGTACTTTATTCATCGACACGACTCTATTCGCAAATCTGAAATTCATTTCTGAATAATTTACAACTTTATTGTTTATTATTTTATTATCGCTTTGTATGAAGGTGGTCTTGTAAGATTTTTGCAGGTGGAGTTTTTTTGGATGAAAGATCTATTAAAACGTTAGCTAGATTTATTAAAAAAACAAATGAAGCATTCATTTTAAAAAATGTGAATTCTCACATAAAATATTTCAAATATTATTGATACCTTGGGCTGACGCTGAAGCGTAGGCCTAATCATCTTGCTTTCATAATTCATTACACTTGGTTTGCCAATGCAGTTCCCTATGCACCACTGGGCGCGGATGAGGGAAAATAGTATATTATGTAGTAGTAGTAAGTAGCAGTATCTTGATAGCTTATGTGCTCATAATTTTGCCTATGTAGTCATACAAGGCGCTTAGTACTTAACATTTTTAGAGGCCCCTTGGAGAGGTAGCATAATCTGCGAGTAGATATGAAAAATAAAATAATAAAAATGCGAAATTTAAAAAGACTTAGATATTTGAAAATGAAATATTCGTTTATTTCTTTCGCAGTATCAAAGTTTATATTAAATTATTCATATATAACTAATTAAAGTTACTTGGTACACTTCCTCTTTTTATTTATTTTGACCAGTTAGCGCTTTCACCCTGTAACGGGCATCTTCAGACTGGACTGGTTACATGTTGTACAAAATAGCAGTTTTTACAAAATAAATTTGGACACTAAACACATGAGTTGGAAAAAGACAATACGAGAGAAAGATGAGACGAAATACAAAAACATGTGTGTACCAAGTATTTTTTATTTAACTTTAATTAGGCATATATCATTAATTTAATCATGGATTTCCACCAAGTACTGTCAATAAAAAATAATCATCAAATTAAGTTTATATTGTTTTAATATGTAGTTTGAAAAAATAATTTATTTTAACGATAAGAATTACTATTTTATTTAGTGTTACTTTTTTGTTATAACTGTGTATTCAATAATATCAATGTTTTTTAAATCATGTAATGTAAAGTAGTATTGTTTAGGTATCCTACGTTTGTAATAAATGTTGTTTGTTTGTGGTCAGATTACCGAAATCGGTAAAGACTAAATAAAGGAAGAAAAAAAAGTTTACTGTGGAAGGCACGGCGACTTCTGTCACCCTGACAATTTTTCGCCAAGAAACTGTCACCGTCAACTAAACTGGAAACTTAATGTCGTGTCACCTTAGTTGGCGCCCTCTCATCATCATCATCATCATACCATATCCGCTCCCTGTGTGGAGCATATGGATTCCACAAAATGCCTTACACATAAACCACCGCACACATAATATTCTTTCAAGACACCTATTCTCAAAACTCAGAAATCTGTTGTTTTGGGCCCTGGTAAGTTGCCATAATTCGCAGCCATAGAGGAGAACGGGTGTGATGCAGACGTTAAAAAGGCGGCACTTTGTTTTAACCCTCTTATAATAATACATATTATGTTAACATTGCGGTGACAGGGCGACAATATTGGTCAGCATGACAAAAGTTGCCCCGAGTAACTTACACGTTATAGGAAAATTAATATTAAGTTTCTTCTTAACTAAAGGATTTTATGAATTTTAACTTTACTAAAATGATAAACAATAACTATTAGATAGATACTTAAAATTAAGTTTAAAAAAAAAAAATTTTTAACAGTAAAATTTATTATAATATATGTATAAGCGTAAAGCATAACATAAAAATATTAGAAAGAATAAATATATATAATGATATATTATTTGACATAAAAAACATGCATTTTTATGTTTTATAAATGGAGCCCTCTCAGTAATTTATTGTTTTTACACCGTTTTTATCCCTCATTTTCGCAGATAATTATTTTTTAATTCATAAGGTACCTTCGGCACCAACAATTTTATTAATATTTTAAGCTCTTAGGTACAACTTAAAAAGTTGTAGATTCCTGCTCTAGGCTTGGATCGATAGATTACTGAGAGTGCACGCCTATCTATTATTATTTTAATACAATTTCATTAAGTCATTTAAACTACATTGTTGTTATAGGCATCATAAACACGGTTCGTGTAATTACGTATTAGTGTAACAACAGCAACCATAAAAAAAAAGAGGAACATGTTATAGGAAATTAATACATCTCTAGATTCATTGATTATATTCGAATGTATAATATCATTTCTGAAAAAAGGTTAACATGAATTAATCATAGTAAAAAAACAATAAAACCGCTTTCTAATTTACCTACCTACCATCAAATTATAATGAATAATAAATTAATATTATGAATAAAGGCATCTATAGATTACGTCAGAGCCTCAGACACGCATTTACTGTGCGTAGGTAATCATGAAGCGTATTTTTTTATATATAACATTTTAGATTTTCATCAACTTTTTTTTTAACATCCTTTTGGTAGGTACTAAAAAATAAGTAAGGTATCTACTATAATAAAAATCAAACGTCACATATTTATATAATAATCTTCATAAATTAAGTTTCTCAAGTTTGGGGTATTGGACTTATAATGGACTTTTTTGAGATTTAGCCAGGTGGAGATGATAGAAGTGGATGAAAATAACGTAATTTGAAATCTTACCTTCTACAATAACGCCTCTTTTTATAGCAATCTTCTTGTTTATCAATAAACATCATCTTGAGAGGCAGGGGAATACGGATGTATTTAGGCAATGCAAAATTGTTATTAGGTAGAATTTATAAAATATTATTTACGATTTACGTATTCGTTTAAATTTTCCTCTGAAACTTTATAAATATAACATCCTAAAAAACATGTTGACAAAGTCTATCGCAGTAAATGAGCTATGAATATTTAATGTGTATTGTTTTTAAATGGAAATAATATTTTTTTTTTACGTCAAAATAAAAAAAAAAAACATTAAAAAAACGAAGGTAGTACCTACCTGCAAAATTGGATCGTTGGACAAAAAAAACAAACACTTCTGAATTCTACAAAATTATATTATTTATAATGTGCATTAAAACACAGCGATGTACCTACTTATATATTGAGTTTTGGTAAATTGGCATTTCAGTTTAAAAAAATAAATAACAGTCATAGCCATACTGTACAGAAATGATTTTTTTGCGTTTTTGTTAGAGGATATTATGTTTTTGTAGATAAGTTTGGTTCTTAAATTAAATTAATCACCTACATTAATACACCCGGGGAAAAAAGTACCATTGAAATTATCGGGGTATTAAGATAAACAAAAGGATTATTATAATCATTATAGATGGGTTTAAATAAACGTGATTGTTTACCTGTATGTGTGTGTGATATCTGGTATGGAAATTAATATAAGATTAAGGTAAATCGGGTTATGGCAATTAAAAGAGCTGGGATGCTTTTATGTACCTGTATTCAAAATTTTAAGAGAACATCTTGTTAGTCTTAAAATTAAATTAACATTAATGACTTACGGCTAAAATGATTGTTCTTGTGTCCTTGGTCGGTGCACTTTATCTTAAAACTACACTTCATTCCCTTTTCGGTTACGATTTTTGTTACGAATGTAGAGGCGTGGGTTCCACTAGTCCCACGATGCTGATGAGGCGGTGATACCGCCTTGGGGAGGCGGAGGCTGGATGCAGCCTGTGCTGTAGGCGGCCCGGATGGGCGGCATTATGAACTCCTTGGGCGGAGTCGTGTAGAAGGCAGCGCGTGTTTTAACCGCGTAAAACGCGCGCGCTGTAGCCTTGGAGCCTCCCGCGACTAGGAGGGCTTTTGGCGCACTCCTTGTGGTTGGTTGGGAACCTTCAAGGAGAAACGTGGCTGCGCTCGCAGAACACGTCCTCAGTGGCTGTCACTGATTATAGTAGGCCTTCTCCGCGTTGAGAAGAGCCTTTCACTCACTTTACTTTACTCTCGTCGCACGGCTCAAAGGCCGGTGACCTACTCCGACGACTCTTCGATTTTTTTCCAAAGGAAAAAGGGGGGGGAAAAAATTTTTTTTTTAAAATTTTCCTTTTTTTTTTTTTTTAAAAAAAACCCAAAAAAGGGGGCCCCCTTTTTTAAAAAAAAAAAAATTTTTCCCCCCCCCTTTTTGAAGGGGCCCGGGGGGGAAAAAAAGGGGGTTTTCAAAATTTTTCCCAAAAAATTTTTTCCCCCCTTTGGGGGGAAAGGCCCCCCCCCCAAAAAAAAAGGGGTTCAAAAAAGGGGGGGCCCCCTTTTAAGGTTTTCCCCGGGGGAAATTTTTTTTTAAAAAAAAAAAAAAAATTTTTAAAAAAAAAAATTTTTTTTAAAATTTTTTTAAAAAGGTTTTTTTTTTTTTTAAAAAAAAAAACCCCTTTCCCAAAAAAAAAGGGGAAAAAAACTTTTTTTTTTTTTTAAAAGGGGGGAAAAAAAAATTTAAAAAAAAATTTTTATTTTTTTGGGGAAAAATTTCCCTTAATTTTTTAAAAAACCCCCCCTTTTTTAAAAAAAAAAAAAATTTAAAATTTTTAAAAAAAACGGGTTTAAAAACCCCCAAAAAAATTTTTTAAAAAAATTAAAAAAAAAAATTTCCCCCCAAAAAAACCCCTTAATTTTAAAAAATTTTTGGGGGTTTTTTTTGGTTTTTTTTTTTTTCCCCCCTTTTTAAAAATTTTTTTTTTTCCAAAACCGGGAAAAGTTTTTTAAAAAAAATTTTTTTTTTTAAAATTTTTTAAAAAATTTTTTTTTAAAAAAAATTAAAGGGGGAAAAAAAAAAAAACCCCCTTTTTTTTTAAAATTTTTTTCCCCCCGGGTTTTTTTCCCCCCAAAAAGGGTTTTTTTTTTTTTTTTTCAAAAAAAAAAAATTTGGGGAAATTGAAAAAAAACCCCCCCAAAAAAGGGAAATTAAAAAATTTAAAAAAATTTTTTTAAAAAACAAAAAAAATTTTTTTTGGCCCCGGGGGGGGCCCCCCGGCCCCAAAAAAAAATTTTTTAAAGGTTGGGGGGGAAAAAAACCAAAAAAAAAGGGAAATTTAAAAAAAATTTTTCCCGGGAAAAAAAATTTTTTTTTAAAAAAAAAAAAATTTTAAAAAAAACCTTTAAAAAAAAACCCCTTTTTAAAAAAGGAAAAAAAAAAAAAAGGGATTTCCCAAAAAAAAATTTTTTTTTCCCCCCGGGGAAAAAAATTTTTTTTAAAATGAAAAAAAAAGGGGGGGAAAAAAAAATTTTTTGGGGGGGTTTTTTTTTTTAAAAAATTACCCCTTTTTGGGGGGGAAAAAAGGGTTTTTGAAAACCCCCTTTTTTTTAAAAAAGGGGTTTTTTAACGGGTTTTTTTTAAATTTTTTAAAATTTTAAAACTTCTTTTTGGGGAAAAAAAAAAAAATTTTTTTTTTAAAAATTTTTTTAAAAAAAAAAAAAATTTTCCCCTTTTTTTTTAAAAAAAACCCAAAAATTAATTTGGGGGGGGGGTTTTTTTTAAATTTGGGGGGGGGTTTTTGAAAAAAAGGGGGGGGGGAAAGGAAAAAAAAAAGGGGGGGAAAAAAAAAAAAAAAAAAAAGGGGGGGCCGGTTTTTTTTTTTTTGGGGAGTTTAACAAAAAAAAAATTTTTTTTTTTTCCCCAAAAAAAAAAAAAAAAACCCCCCAATTTTAAAAAAAATTTTTTTTTAAAAAAAAAAGGGGGGGTTTAAAAAAAAAAATTTTTTTTCCTTTTTTTTTTAAAAAAACCCCCCCAAAAAAAAAAGGGCCCCAAAAAAACCCCCAAATTTTTAAAAATTTTTCCCAAAAAATTTTTAAAAACCAAAAGGGAAAAAAAATTTTTTTCCAAAAACCCCGGGGGGGGGTTTAAAAATTTTTTTCCCCGGGAAAAAAAAATTTTAAATTTTTTCCCCAAAAAAAAAACCCCGGGAAAAATTTTTTTTTTTAAAAAAAATTTTGGGGGTTTTTTTAAAAAAAAAAATTTTTAAGGAAAATTTTAAAAAAAAAAAAGGGGGGGGTTTTCCCGAAAACCGGGCCCCAAAAAAAAAATTTTTTGTTTTCCAAAAAACCCCTTTTGGGGGGCCCCCCCCGGGGGGGGAAAAAAAAAAAAAACCCCTTTAAAATTTTTTTAAAAAATTTTGGGGAAAAAAAGGGGTTTAAAAGGAAAAAAAAATTTTTTTGGGGTTTAAGGGAAAAAGGGGTGGGGCGTTTTTTTAAAATGGGCCCCCAAATAAAAAAATTTTTTTAAAAACCCCCAAAAAACCCCTTTAAAAAGGGGGGTTTTTTTTTTTTCCCCCGTTTTTTTTTTTTTAAAAAAAAAGGGGGGGGGGGTTTTTTTTTCCCCAAAAAAAAAAATTTTTTTTTTCCCCGGGGAAGTTTTGGGGCCGGGGGGGGGGAAAAAGGGGCCCCCCCAAAAATTTTTTAAAAATTTAATTTTTTTTTCCCTTTTAAAAAAATTTTTTTTTTTTTTTTTTTTCCCTTTTTTTTTTTGGAAAAAAATTTTTTTTTTTTTTTTTTTTTTAAAGAAAAAAAAAATTTTTTTTTGTAAAAATTAAAAGAAATTTTTTAAAATTTTTTTGGGGAAAAAAATTTTTTTTCCCCAATTTTTTTTCCCCAAAAAAAAATTTTTTTTAAATTTTTTTTTTTTTTTAAAAAACCCAAAATTTTTTGTTTTTTTTAAAAAAAAATTTTTTTTAAAAAAAAATTTTTTTTTTAAAATTATAAAAAAACCCTTTTTTTTAATTTTTTTTTTTGGGTTTTTTTTTAAAAAAATTTTTTTTTTTAAAAATTTTAAAAAATTTTAAAAAAAAATTTTAAAAAAATTTTTTTTTTTTTAAAAAAAAAATTTTTTTCCAAAAAAATTTTTTTTTTTTTTAAAAAAAAAAATTTTTAAAAAATTTTTTAAAAAAAAAAATTTTTTTTTTTAAAAATTTTTTTTTTTTTTAAAAAAAAAAGGTTTTGTTTTTTTAAAAAAAAAATTTTTTTTTTAAAAAAAAAAATTTTCAAAAAAAAAATTTTTTTTTTTTAATTGGCAAGTATGTACATTTTTATTAAAAAAATCACATTTACAAAATATATGTAGGAGCCAAATAATCTTTTCTTTCCAGAACTAATCTTTATCCACATTTTATTGAAATCTACCATAAACAAATTCTTGTTGAACTTATTAATATTTTTTTAATTGGCTTTTAACTAATCTTTATGTAACCTCTTTCAATATTGCTGAGTTTCAAATTCCAATTAAGCTCGCTTTTAACCTTTAAAATTAATTTTAAACGAGTACTGAAACCTAGCTCTGAATTTAATGAATGCAAAATGGTTTTAATTTTATGTTAAAAAAATTGCAAAAAAAATAATTTAAGTACTAACTAACTAGCAGAGAGAATAGAATGCCACACCACTCTGTCCTGGCACACTTTCCTTTGCTTCCTCCACATTCATACATCTTCTCATGCACACACGTCGATTATTCTGACTTTTCACATGACCACTATCAAGTATTTCTTGTACTTTAAATTTATTTTTAAAAAGTTAATAATATTATCATTGTGTATTGTAAAGTAAAAAGTAAATATTATCATTAATATTGAATTATATAATTTTTTAAAATTAATTGTATTTATTTCTTGCTAATTTAATGAAATCTTTATGTGAAAAAATCACATTTGAATAAATTATTCATATTGACCTCGTTTAGAATCAATCCCGTGACCTCACGCATGGTAAAGAAATTTAGAAATTAAAAATAAAGCATTTTAAATGTAAATTCCAGGGAGAAGGAGCTCCGACAGTTAGGAAAGGCACTTGCGCCAACCACTTCCGCGATGTGTCTTCTCTATTCTCCGGTGCCCACCTCACCATCCACGCCAGGACTGATGAGGATATGGATGCCGAGGTGATAGCCGATAAGGTGGCCAATGCCGGCTCCGCTTACAGCTTCAAGGCACCGAGGTCGGAGAACTCGGGACCCACTGGCCCCGTGGGAACCACTTATCACAGGGTTATTCCAGGTAACTTGCTTGAAAAAAATATTAAAAAATAATCGCGGCGAATCTAATTCAATTTCGAAGAAGCTGCAAACAGAAACCAAACCTCTTTTAAATCTCACTTTTTATTTCTTATATTTTTTTTTATTGAACTAAAAAACATATCATGTAAATGCAGCAGAAGTGCTGTCATAGCCTGCTGTCGTGAAAACGATTTTAAAATGTAACTCATGGGAGTACAAGGTTTTAAAAAAATTGGATCACTAGAAAAGGATTGTATATTTCTAACGAAATAGTTATGTGTGTCGTATAATTTCAGGTAAAGAAATTAATTCCAAAGAGAGAGACCAATTCTGGATAAAGGAAGAAGAAAAGAGAAAAAAAGGGTGGCGGCAGAAAAGTTAAGAAGAGAACAGGTATATATTGATATTTATTTCTGCATTTTATTTTTTCTTTAGTAAATCGTATTATATTAATACTCGCAGAATTATATTTAAAAATCAGATGATTGTTTTTAAAATTGTGTTTGAATAGGAGATGACTGTTTCTAGGAACGCAAGAAGGCCGAGGAGGAGATCAGGGATCGAGATGCTCGTGAGGCCAGTGAAAGGGAAACAGCGGCAGAGATGAGGAACGAAGCTATCGCACGAAGAAGAGCAGCTGAACACAGCCAGGAGTTGGCCCGCCGGAGGGAGGAAGACCATAAAGAGACGCAGAGGTAAATATAAACAAGGTTATTGTAACATGACTAGCGTGATAATAGTATGTTAACGCTGTTTTTCCATAAACATATAAATATAATATGCTTACTAACAATTGTTTGATACGCATTTTAGAATGTTAATTGAACTATTTACTAAGACTAAAAAGTTTTAGTGGTTGGTACTATGGTGGACTGTGTCGGTTCAACTACCCATCAGCGTACGTCACTAATTGATGCTTAAAATTAATAATAGAATCTAAGTTATAAAAATCGTTAAAATGTATGGAATGAATTGGCAAATTCTCCGAGGAAGAAGTGTGTGCAGTCGGAACCGAAGTTCAAAAATTTCTCGCTGCGCGTTCGTCCGTGACCGGCCCCGTACCGCACTTAGCTTGGCTCCTGTCGTCTCCCGTCGGAGTGCCACAAAGTGTTTAACAGCCATTTTAAAACACACTTTTTGACATAACACTGGTTGTCCACCACTGGTTTAATTGTTTGTCATTTTTTCTCCTCCACTCTTGATTGTGAGTTTTTATCCATTTGTCTTATCTCTGGCCATCATTCCCCAATTTTTGCTCCAGCCCACCGTGATCAAGTATTCTTTTAACCAGTCCATCCTCCTGTTTTAGTTATGCCTTCTGTGCACTGACACTCAATCAAAACATTTTCGCAAAACGCTCCCTTCATTAAAATATAATAAATAAAACATCAACAATATAAAATAAATTAACAAAGATGTTATAATAGTTTACATGTAATATTGATGGTATGTTTTATAATTATAGACTTCTAAAAGAGCAGGAAGAAAACGTAGCTCGCAGTGGAGTGAACACGAGTGAAGCTCTGAGGAGACAGAGGTCACGGGAAGCCAAGGAGCTCATCGGCCACTCCACGTCGCAGGCCAGGGCTGTGTTCCAGCAGAACTCCTCCGAAGGACAGATGAATAACAAGTAAGGGAAAATTATATCTTTTCCCTCTCATGTGTAAAATTACATTTGCAACATAGATCACAAATAATCGTTTTAATTTTCTTTATGAAATAAAACACACTTTGTTTTAAACTACTTAAATTTTCATAAAACTGCCAACTGGTTTCGGAGTTACTTCTTCTTCGGGGCTTTATAAAAAAAATAAGAAATGAAAATTAAGGAATGTATCGCTAATCTAACCAGCATGTTCATGTGGTTTTCAAGGAACGGGAAAAGGGGATGAAATACAGGACAGATGCATTAGAGATTGATATATTGATATATGATGAAAAAATAATTTTAAGTAGTTTAAAAAAAAGTGTGTTTCATTCATAGACAAGACAAAATGGTTTACTGGGGGTTAAACCAAATTGGTGTCCATGGACACCACCTATCGCCTTTGTGAAACGATACTACAAAAACAGTACTTAAAAAGTCGGGAAAGTAGATGGAGTGAATTTTCACATGAAAAAATAATTCAATTACATTAAAATAACTGCTAGGTTTGCTATTTAAGGCAAAATAAAATTGCCAGCTTTGTCAAGTTCTACCGCAATGGTAGAATATTTTGCACCGACATTTTAACGAGCTTGTATGGAGTTGTCATTTCTAAGTATGCTTATATTTTTTAATTATGGAAAACTGCAAAGTGAGTCCAACAAACATTCAGTTAATTGTATTTTTTTGGAAAATCTTTTCTATTATTTTTTTAAAAGGAATACAGCTTGTCAAAATAGAGTAAAAAGGCAATTTTTTTATTATAAAATTTTAAAATTTCCAATATTGTTTTATTTCAATCAATATTCAGTAAGTTTTTTAGAAATTGTATTGTAAGAACTGATTAATTATTAATTAGAAAAGTTTTTTTTATAAATTTCTTTAGCCTTTAGAGAAATGATAAGGAAATAGCATATTTTAATCCTAAAAGTAATTATTGAATCCCGCGGGAAATCTTCATGAAACTTTTATTTTCCAAGTAGTTGCCTTCTTTATTATTCTTAAATTTTAAACAACCCTCTTGGGGATTAGTTTAATTAAAATGTAAATTGTAATCTCTTTTATTCACTGTACTGAATACAAAATAGAGGATTAGTCAACTATGTAACTGCTTATGTGTGTGCGCCAATAATAAATAACTAACCCTTCGAGAATGAGGAGAAAAATTGTTACATCAGCTACAAGGCAGGTAAGAGATACCTGAAATTTAGACCTTTCTCACGACCTCTCTCACGCCGGGTAAATTATAAGTGTAAATGTCATTCTCTTTTTTCTCTCACTACATTTTAATACAATTTAATGGTATCATTTTTTTTTCAGAAACTTCATTCCTCAAAAGCCTATTCGTAATTCAGTAGTCGCCCAACGCATCAATAGTTTGACACAAAACTCTGACTCTGGTAGCCAAAAGCCGCCGGCCAAGACGTTAACTATCGCTGAAGAAGAGCCACAAGTATTAAAAACTAGTCCTATCAAAAATATAGACAAGATCAAGCTAAGCCTAGAGAGTCCGTCACAAATACAACAATCCATACAAATCATCAGCGACCTTAGTCCGAGTGAGATAAACCCGGTTCAGTTCAGCTCCACGTCTTCAGAACCTGTAGAGAAATATGAACCTCTAGGACCAAGCGGTAAAGATGTATTGAACAGAAGCCCGAACCACACAAATCCTCAGAACGAGGACTTTATTAAACAAAATATCCTCGATAATGATATCTTCGATTCTTCCGTTTCCACTTCTAGTAGCAATGACCCCGATGACGAAGACAGTGATAGTAAGTTTAGCACTATCAAGAGATCTCCACACAGTAAGAACAATATATCCGACAGTTCTGACGGGAAGGAACACGGAGACCTGAGCAGACAGAATACAGTCATTGAGAATATTAACTATAAAGGGGAAGGTAACGGACACACTAACGGGAATAGTACACCAGACGGTAAGTAATGTACATAACAATCATTTATTCATATTGAAATTGACCACTGGATAGAATATAATTATTTTTATTTTAGATGTATCTCCGGAGGCTTTAGAAGACGATGGAATATACCAAGATTTAGATGATGATCCCGGCCTTACTGCAAGAGCTTTGTATGATTATCAAGCAGGTAAACTTCTTTTCCATTTATTATATAATACATCAAGATTGAGCGTGTTCTTTACTTTGTTTATAACCAAAAACTTCTTCAACTTAATGTAGTGAATTCCCTATTAATGGCTATGTGATGTGGAGCTTTTAGTTGCATTTTCGAAGTATATTATGTCATGTGTTGTTTGCATGTTTTGAGTCTGGTCACGTAGCCTGCTCCGTTTCTTCATATAAATTTTTTTATTTACATCTACATTTAACATAGTTCTCGTTTTTCTCCCTAGAATTTTGCACTAGAGCGGGGATCTTTTTGCAGATTTTTAAATATACCTCTACACGGGCTTTACCCAGTGAAGTTTACATCATTAAAAAGAAAACTTTATCATGTTAAATGTGAAATAAATAAATTAGCTACTCGAAGCGTGTTTGTTTTGAATATTTTTTTGATAATTTATATTTGACCACGAGACTTTAAAAATTTTATTGAATAAATCAATTTGATCACTCTACGGAAAAATTCTTTATTAGTAAAAATGGCAACATTACATTTCCATTATTGTGAACGATTGTATGTACCGACCTGTTTTTGTAGAAAAACTGATAAAAAAAAACTCGTTTTGAATAACAACCTGGGTTTTGCCATATTTGCAGTTGCGAAAAGTTTGTCTATTTAATGTCTTGTCCCCTGGATTGTTGTGGAGCAGCATTTAAAAAGTGTACTTAAAACATTCCCATATTCGTTAGACGCGGGATTGTACCTGAAAAACTGAAAATATAAACAGTATTAACTGTGAAAAATATATGTGATGAAATAAAAAAATTAACATTAAAACGCTTCCAGGCAAGAAAAGCGTCATAATACTTAATAATTACATTTTTGACATAGTTTGTTCAATAGCAAATGTTTCATTTGGTCTGCTGTTAAAACAATAATTAACAAGTTATTCGTAAATAAAATTTCTAGGATGTACACAATTCATACAGTTTTTACATAATCAACATGTAAAAATATTTAAAAAAAGAATGAAAGTTATATTAAAACGGGCATTTTTGTGTCGGGAAGCGTTAATGTTAATTGCAAAATGTTGCTATATATGTCTGTGTCTATTTTCAGCTGATGAATCAGAGATAACATTTGACCCGGGTGACATCATTACTCATATCGACCAGATAGACGAGGGATGGTGGCAGGGGCTGGGTCCGCACGGAGTATTTGGCCTGTTCCCCGCTAACTATGTGGAACTACTGCCTAACAAACAAAAACACTAAATACGCAATATTCCTATTATAATGTTATCTACATCGCTTGTTTCTTTTGAAGTTAAACCCCTTGAAGCTTGACAGTCTAATATTTACATTTACGCATATTATGAAAACTTTCCTTTCCTCAGAAATATTTTTCTTCTATTAATTTTATTAAGCAGCTTACATTCAACTATAATATCTTTGACATTATAATTTGTTAATACATTTTTTTAAACTGTAAATATGAAACAATGTTATATTTTAGGCATTTAGAATCGGCAATGTTTATTTTTAAATGCCTGAATGTTTACACTATTATGAATATCCTTGCGTCTTTTTTTAATCAACATATTTCTTCTCAATATTCCGCATAACAAATACATTTAAAGATTGAAGAAATAGGTACTTAAGATTCAAGAAATCATTGTCAGTTTTTGTTAGAATACTCGGTAAATAAATTTATATCTATTGCCAACAATATAAAAGATAAATAATTGTATAATAATATATTGCTTGTCACAATTTATAGCTAGTCTAATTCTCTAGTTTTATCGAGTTTACAACTCTATTGATTTTACTATAAGATTTACCAAATGGTGCATTGTTCTAAACACATGTTATTATGCCAGTAAGCAACTAATACATAATATCCGTTTTCCTTTAAAAATCTACTAACTTTTTAAGTTAATAATGATATGTATTAGTATTTAGACAAGGTTTTTATTCATATTTATTTTTATTTACTTATTTTCTGCACTGTATACATTTTTGAGGCTGTGTGTTTCACAACCTATTTTATTAGCGGCTTAGATTTATAGAATTTCAAGCTCAAAATATGTAATATAATTGGTTTGTATGATATTTGAATGGTATTATTGGACCTTGGTTGCACAACTTAGTTTCGTCCATATGGAGAAACAGTTCTACAAGTAAATTCTTTTATAGGTTATATTTAATTCTGCATAACATCCCCATTTTCACTTCTTATTTGGCCTAGGTCTTAAAAGTATTTAAATGAATGTTTTTATAGTGTGATGTTCAATATAAAATATATGTATATAATAATATGAATGTCTTATTATCTACATTATTGTAAACGTAGTTGGTATATTGTGGTATATTTCAGAATGTTTTTCACTGAATTTGTTCATATTTCACCGAATTCCTGGAACTTTAAGGTAGAAATATATAAAATGTAACACCAATTTCAACATAATAATCTACATATTATTAATCTTAATAATGTTAGTTACAAGTAATATTTTGTTTAAGATCAAATAACATATATATCCATTTCAACCTTCCAACTTCTATTACCACTACTTTCCCTTATCTGCACCCAATCTTCCAACTGTAAACCAATTTTTTTGTTACCTTTATATTCTACATATTTTGTTTATTACAACTTAAACCTTCCCTGCCTCACATTTAAATAGTCAATGACACATGCAGCATATTTTATTACATTGATTAAATATCAAAAGGTGACACAGTTGCGTTTTGAAATTGACAATGGCCATATCAATCGGTGTTACAGACGCAGAGAAAGGGGTTAAGCAAGAATTCTAGAGGACACTAACTAATGTTTTTTTCTCAGCATATAAGAATAAAGAAATAAGTAGTTTAAACTTAACTTTTCACCAATATTTTTCAAACAGTAATGAACTATTAAACATTCTCAAATGACTATAATAGGTACATACTCCAATTTACACATGAGGTTCAATGCTCTGTGCACTAAAATTGATTTAAAATACTTCAGCAGTATTACTTTAGAGGTTATTTTTATTTGAAGTGTCTTCTCCCTCATTTAGTGCATAATATTACGAGTTTAATTGTTGTAACATTATGTAATGTAAGGTTTAAGGTCACAGTAACAATTTTCAAATAGTATTGTATTGATTAAATTATAATAATATGACTGCCCTAGAATAATTTCATCCCAGTAAGACAATTTTATACAAACATTGCATAGTAAACTGATTTCTAAACTATGACTTGCATAATATGTATCAAATATTATAGCACTATGTAGAAAGTATTATTTTATTATTATGTTTATAAAATAAATATTTTATTAAACGAGTTTCTTGATCGAGATTGTGTGGTCTTTTCATTTCGTTATTCCTTTAAAAAAATATAATTTAGCACTTTAACAATGAAAGCAACGTTATGCAAGTAATTTTGCCAAATGGTTTAAAAAACATTTGCAAAATAATTTGACTTACTACTCCAGCAATTTTATTATTGCATATTTATAAACAACATTTTAAGTGTGATTAAATTAAAGACAAAAAGTGGATTTCACCCATTACGGACTAACATTAAATAACAATTTGACATTTCAACAGAGATGAAGTTTGGATTTAAATATGGATATCTAGGCATTTAAAGGGCATAAACCTGTCATTGGCTGGGTTAAGTGGCCACTTGATGTATTACAACATTTCGCCTAGTATTTGATATCCATATCTGCCAATTAACAGAACTTATTCAGTGAAATAGTGCGATACTTCACATGTGAGAACTCTCGGTTATCCATAGAGAAAATTGCTAAGCATTTAAGCAGAAACCTTTATGGTTGTAAGTGAGATTCTTACCGAATTATATCACCTACTAGGAAACGCCTGAAGATCACTTTGAAGAGTGTTTGATTGTCAGCTCCTGTTTTGTCTTTCCAAGTAAGGTTCGCATCCCGTTGTCCGTAAGCTCATCTTCATAATCATACCATATCCGCTCCCTATGTGGGGCGTATGGATTCCACAAACTGCCTCCGGGCCAAGCGATCGGCCGCCAGCTCCCATGCATCCTCCCAAGTCATGTCCACGTCCCGCAGCTTTAACGCAAACTGACGTCCAGGATGCCGAGAACCTGATAATAATAATAAAAATTGATAATTTGTATAGTACCATTTTTGTAAACTCAGGATGCCTTGTAAAATAGGCAAGCATGGTCAAGGCTCTTGAGAGGCATACGTAGTATATGGCCTAGCCAGCCGAGACGCCTTCGCCGGATGACAGTAGGTACCAAGGGTTGCCGCATCCGTTGCCAAACCTGTGTTCCTTACAAAGTCAAACCACCGCACAAGTATGTAATTATGCGCGACCCGCATAGTCAAATTGTATTGATTTGGTGACAGTTTACACCAAGGGTAGTTGCATTCATTGTATATTATATATTTGTATATTAGCTCTTTCTGTTCATAGTATTAAAATCTATGTTTGATTGTTGTCAACTAACAAATTTAATTAGTATACGAGTGCCTGGTCGAGTTACCCGTAGTAATGCACTATTTTACTGTAGCCAATCATCAACCAATTACAGTGCAAACTCAACTATACGACGAATGCACGCACTGGCTGACAAGTATGCTAATAATATTGATGTTTTCAACACTAATCTAGTGCATTTTAGGGAACAGTGTCTGCATGCCATCTCTGGCGGTAATGAATAGCTACCTACTGTGTAATCATTTAAAAATGTCTATGTAAAAGCCTTATGGGCGTTAAAACTATAAAATAAATATCAAAATTTTTGTAATCTCCAGCTCTCCAGCCAGAGATCACCTACCTTTGCTTATTTTCCTCCCCCTCCATTCGCTTTTACCCCAGGCGCGTTATTAATCCATGAAAACGATGGTATTCTTTCAATATTCTTTTGTATGAACCCGGATTAATTCATTTTTAATTATATTAGAATTTTATTAAAAATGTCTGCATCTAAAACGTCTATTCCTTGTGTAATGTTGCACGTAATGATTATCCCTTTGAAAACTCTATGCTGTGTTGAATAGTAAGCACTCGTTAGATAAAAGCTCGACTACTGTTCTTTTTATATTTTCTCCTTTGAAGTTAACAGAATTTTTAGTAATGTCCATTATGCATTATTAGGTAAGGTTGGAAATTAAACCAGAAATTACTCTTTTCTGTTAAAAGTATGCAATGAATTTAGAAATAAACTAAGAAAAGGTACAGGTGAGATACTATGAATATAAAATCATCTTAAATTCAGATATTTTCTCGTAGAAATAATATTTCGTTAGTGTTTAACCCTTTGAGGTATATTTTTTTTTTTTTTTTTTTTTTTTTTTAAATTTAAAAGAAACATTTGAGTTCTTATGATATACTCAAATAATTTAATTCTCACTTTTTGTTGCAGCCAGCTCTGAATTGATTTTTTGCTAAAAGAATACAATAGGAAATAGTTTTAGAAAGAAATACACCAAATATTCATTTGCCAACGTATTTATTTAAAATAAAAAGTATTTTCTTTCTACTATTATGTTTCTTTTTAAATTGGCTCCGTATGATTTTTTTAAAACACACTCCTGGATGCAGACCAAGTTTGCGTGAACAGGTTTCGCAAAACCACACCGTTTCTTTTCTACTTCCTCTTTTATTTCGGTCACTGCACACTGCACAGTCTTTGGAGCCACTTTTTCTCTCTTAGCCAAGAAGTGTGGTTTGCCATCTAAGCGTTTTTTCATGTCCAGAGTACAAGATCGTCCTCTTTTCCTGGAATTTTTGCTGTTGCAAATGCATAAGCAAATTGCAGGGCCAAAGTTTCCAAGTGAAGTTATGTCAAGAGGGCGACAGCATCGATCAAGTCAAAAGAAAATCATGATGCCGTCACCCTTACGATCGAGGGATCACACTGAGGAGTGTCTCCATATCGAAATTCTCTTTTTTTTTCTTTATTAATGTACATAAATATATAAAACAAGAATACAAATTATACATTATAAACAATACATAAAAGATAATATTTAGCATTCATAAACACTTTCGACCAGCTAAAATTGCTAGTCGAACTTATGCGCTTTGTGGCTTTACTGTAG